>JBBUKS010037712.1:0-10741 GCA_038050645.1 Hedychium gardnerianum | reverse complement strand
TTTGTGTTTTATTATTGTCTTTTATATTGCTATACATACCCGTGTTGGGTATTTATGTGTAGATGTATTGTGTATTCGGAAATATTGTCCGCCGTACAGGGGAGGTGCTGTCCGATTTTCGTCGGACAAATAACCTCTCGGGGCGTGACATTTAAATTTAGACTTTTAACACCTTATATTCTCTCTCTTTGACACTTGAAAATAGAGGTAAAATTCAAATTAAGCCAATTTTACCAAACTAATGTTTGAGAAATAACTTTATTTTTTTTAGAAAAAAAGTGTTTTCAAAATATGTTAAAATAATTTTCAACATAATTATCAAAGAATTTTTAAAAATATTTTTTAAAGATAATTTCACATATCTTTCAAAGTAAACATATGATATTTTTAAAGAAATCTTGAACAATCATTTAAAATAAATAATTTTTCAAAATAATTTTTAAGAATAGATTTCAAAGATTTATTAATTATTTTCAAAACATATTTAAAATAGCTTTGAAAATTATTTTCAAAGTGAATTTTCAAGATAATTTACAAACATAATTTTTAAAATATGTTATTTTTTTAAAAAAAAAATAATTTTAAAACTTGTAAAAATACTTGATTTCATTAAAATATATTGAAAGCCTTTTGAAATTTTATAGTTTTGAATTTAGAAAAATGAACACATAACTTAATAAGCAATTAACCATACTTTAAAACTAGGTTAACATAATTTTGAAAAAGAACATAATTAATTTATAATAATTTTGACATTTAAAAAAATGCACTAAACTAAATAATTAAGCGTAATTAAGCATTATAATAAAGACATGTTAATTAAATAACCAAGACAAGCATTCAAGTTGATTATGGCTAAAATTCCAAAAGTAAGTCAACTAATCATGCATTCATAATCGAAATTTAAGCATTCACAACATGACTAAGAACTAAACATGCATAGATTAAAATAAGCTAAATTGAAATACCAAACATAGAGTCATGCAATACCAAAATCTAAAGTTAAACACTCATAACTAAACACACTAAATCTAATCGAAGGATGGAGGAGGCTGCTGGTTAAGATGCCTAACTTGGAGAATATTTAACATCTCCTGCTACTGATGATACATGTCTTGCTACCACTATTGCATCTCCTATTGTCGTTGCTCGAGTGACTGACAGTGTCCGCTTATCCGACTGAATCCCTCATGCATATGCTCCTCTAAACGAGTAATATGTTCATCGGAATAAGAAGGATCTGTTGGAGCTGGAGCTAGCAAGCCTAACACTAGACTTATGGGGATGTCATCTTCAGATTGTGACTCCTCTACCTTAACCCGCGTAGCTTGTTGTCATCTACATTTATATACCAAGGTCCGATCCCCTTTTCTTATCCCAGCTAAAGACATTTGTCTAACTCATATTTTATCTACTACGGTGTTTATGCCAAAGATATAAGTAATGCAGTAATGATATGACAGTATGTCATATGAACTATTCCGGAAGAGGTATAACCATAATAGTGAATAATACTCTTAAATACTAGAAGACCTATGTCAATATCTAACCTATGCCTAAGTCCATACATCAAAACCCGATGATAAGGTCTAATCACTACTTTATCTCTAGTGGCTAGTGTTAAAATACACCCTATAATAATTTTATAAAATGCATTATAAGGTTCACTAAGATGTACAACATGAATGGGATTATGAAGAGGACCCTAAAAAAATTCAGAATACATGACATCTAAGGAGAGATGAGAATAAGGTTCAGGTAATGTCTATGGATAATTTGAAAAATAGTAGAAAGGATTATTGCTTACCCTAGTGCCTAGAAAATTCTAAATCATATTAGCATTAAATAGAAAATCCTGACATGCAACCCTAGTGTTATAATTGTAGTCTTTATATAGTAGAGGTTATGGTAGAATTATGCACATAGTGATGATTAACATGGTGTGTGTAGTATACTAAGTTGGCTAAAGCATAATAGTTGATTATTTCAACTATGTCAAGACAATACTCAGAAAGAAATGTCTATCCAAATACTGAGTGTCTAACACTAAATGAGTCCTAGATGAAAATGACTGCTTGAGTTCTTTAATATGGAAGCTAGGGTCATGGTTGGGGTTTGAGGAACTTGCCTATTCTTGGGTGATTCAACATGTAATATATATATAAACTTAAATAAGCATAAGATATTATTAAAAAAGTATGAAGCATAGGGATGAGATTGTTACCGAGGCATTTTGGAGGCTTCAAAGGCTTAACTAATCACTATAAGTCAGGAGAGGAGTTATTTTTTATGATAGGTCGACCTTACCGGGCTATTTTATAGCAAGAGATCAATCCACAAAATAGGTTTTGTGGTCAACTGATAAACTTATTGTCAATCAACCAAACAACTTTATCTGGTTACGAGGTCATTAAGTCAATCATAAATCTCTGTTCAATCTATTGAAAGATGAAAAGGTCACTCGATCAGCTTTGTCATGTTCCAAGGTTTATCAGTCGACCGCAAATGTCTGTTCGGTCAATGAAAACATAAAACGTCCGGTCACCCAATCATCTTTTTGTGGTGCCAAAGTGGTTCGGTCGATCGATAAGCGTTTTCGATTGCCCAAATAAATCTCGTCAATCAGACTAATGGGCTGCCTTTGATCATGGGGGTTATTTGGTCGATCATATTTATGTTATCGGTCGACTGATAAAGTCATTTTTGTCCTAAGTGGCTTATGACTTTATTCGTCAAAGGTTTTACCGGTCGCTCAAAAAGTGTCATTCGGTCGACTAGAAACTAATTTTTGAAAAATAATTTTTTTTTTATAAAATAATAATTCATTTAAGATTTATCATTAACAAAATGTCTAACCCTTTTTCTAATTTAAATGATATCAATTAATCATTAAGTCTAGTTAAGAGTTAATCACCATAGTGATCAATTTTATTTTATACCACTTGGTTCATATCAATGCATTAGTCTATATCTGGAACTAGGGGTTGATCCTAACATCTCACACCCATTTACGTGGCTCAATACACAAGCAATTAATCTTAGGTGTTTGTAAGATGCAAAGGTTGCCTAAATCTATAGGTGCATGAAATCTACGGTAATGTCTAAGCTAGTTTCATTTTTTGATAATAATATAATATTATGTAATAATAGTAATGAAAAGCCCACTCTACCAAACTTATACTAAGTTAGTACAAAATTTATGCACATATTTAGTGTTTGAACAAAATTAAACAATTGAATAAATAATTTTATTATTCTTACATCTTACCCATTCTAAGTGTTCAATACATGGTAGCATTATGGATTTTTGTGAGATGTTTATGTTAAATAATTAATTAATTTAACAATGATTTGGAAGGGTGTTTGACATTGGGTTAGATTCAAGCTTAGTTTTGGGTTAATTAGGTGAGCACTTCTTAAACCAACTTCCAAGTAGTGGCAAACATTAGGGCACTACTTTGGGTAACCATTTCCCTAGACAAAGTTAATAAAAGAAATAAACACCCAAACTAACTTAGTACAAAATCTTGGTCTAATTAGTTTAGGATAAGGTGAGTTAGCTTCAGCTAGTTCCACCTAGCTAAGTGCACTAAGTAAGATATGTCTTATCTAGCTTAGACAAGCACTTAGTCTAAGCTTCCCTAACATACTATCAGCTCACCTTGTCCTTATACTATGTTGTCAAGATCAAAAGTCTAATTGTCATATCTAGCCAATCTTGCCTTATCTAAATTAAGCATGAAAGCAACCAAGTTGAGCATATCAAGCATATACCAAGTTAAGTAAATTAATTTAAAATGAGAACAAAAACAAATGCTCCCCCTAGATTGAAGCTTTACTTTGGCACAAGTTTTTTCTTATCTCCCCATGGATCACAACTTTAATTTTTTTTTTATCTAAGTAATGAATTTGATCCTTGGAGATCTAATTTGTCTTATGTCCTACTTTATTAATCAAACTTGATTTTTTTTTTGCTAGTATGTCTATTTATGAAAGAGATGTATGATCTTTGACAAGTTCTAGATTTATATCCAAGTTTAGATTTGTTATACACAGCTCGTTAGGATCCAAGTATCATGTCTAGATACTTGGAACTCGATGTGAACTTTCTAACATACCTTTAAGTTCTTCAACTTGACCCTTCAAGAGAGAATTTTCTTCCTCAAGTTTTTGAACTTGAGTTGAGGTTCCTTCTTGAACTTGATTAATTGAAGGACTAAAGTTGATTTTCTCCTTAAGGTCTTTTACCTCCTTAAGAAGTGATATAACTCGTTCTTTGGACTTAGCTAATTTTCTAGTTAAACAAGTAATGGTTTCATACAATTTCTCTACTAAAGGAGAGGTTACCTCATCGTCTTGTTGATCTTACTTTGATTTGGACCCATGGTCTGACACAGACTCGGACTCAACTACATCTTCCTTGAGAATGACTCATCCCATGTGGCCTTAGGCATCTTTTTTCTTATTTGCTTCTTTGTCTATTTTATGATGGGACATTATGCCTTGTGATGCAGGAGCATCCAACAATACAATTAATTTATCTCCTCCAATATGCCTATGTTCCCTTTCGAGTTGTGACGAGAAGAAAATGAGGCTACCAGCCTCCCTTTTGGGCCTTAAAGAAGGATGATCGAGACTATCGACAAGGAAGACGACCAATCCATGACCTTCTGATGCGGTTGCGCTCTATTCAAAGTATAAATGAGGCGGAATCAGCTTTCTAGTCGCAGCCAAAATTCTAGATTTAGTCTTTTTAACCTTTTCTTTTATTTGTTTTAAATTTTTAGGATTAGTTTTATTTTCTAAAAGTTAGTTTAGATTTTATCTTTTTTTTTTAGAATTAGTTTTTCTTTTCTAAAAATTAGTTTAGATTTTATCTTTTTGTTAGGATTAATTTTCTTTTACTTTTTCTTTTTTTTGTTGTGACTTTTTCTTATTTCTTAGACTATTTAATCAAGGGTTATTGTTCTTGTAAAAAACATGTTGAGTTTGATTTTGATTGGAAACAAATTATTTTTGATTAAACGAGGCGGCTCCTCTTCGTTGGCGAATTCCCTTCTTCCTACGCTTTCTCTGCAACCTCTTTTCGAATGTCTCACCCGGAGATTTTCTCCCTTACGCCAGTTGGTATCAGAGCCTTAGATCCATGGATGATTGTTGTGGTTGTGGTCATGGTTGTGAAAGACAGGTTTTGACTGAGGAAGTCTCTCACCAGGATCGAAGTGTATCGTACGAGTTCATCGAAGATCTATAGAGACAAGTCACGAAGTTATTCCAGCGTCTAGCGGCGCAATATCTTGAAGATCGTGAGGTACGTGATGAAAGTCGTGATAGACAAGTTCCGATTGAGGAAGTCTCATACTGTGATCGTAGTGCCCGATATCTTAAAGGTCGTAAGTTCTTTTATTTTAATTTGGATAAAAAAATTCTTGAGAAAATTATGGACGACAAGATCAAAATAATTGATGATCAAATTTACGATGAAGACAAGACCGAGTCAACTAGCGAGCTAGTATATGATAAGGTACTTTATGGTGATGACTATGAGATTTTGGTCATTTGTGAGATTCCAGATAGCGAATTATTTGAGGATGCAATGCATGTTCCATCATAATTTCAACAATCGCCTAGAGATTTCACCGAGTTAATGTTAGAGGATCTTCCTCCCATTCTACCACTTACGAGACGACTTTTGATTTACCAACACTTGAGGACTTTGGATCTTGAAGACATTATCTTGAGGTCGAGGATGAGTTCTTTTCAACTTGGGGCGTCTGATGCAAGAGAATCCAGCAGTACAACCAATTTATGTCCTCCGATATGCCTATGTTCCCCTTCGAGCTGTGATAAGAAGAAAATGAGGCTATCAACCTCTCTTTTGGGCCGATCGAGACTACTAACAAAGAAAATGATCAATCCGTGGACTCTTAATTCAGTTTCGCTCTATTCGAAGTCTGGACAAGAAGGTATCGACTTTCTAATAGTCGTCAAAACTCTAGAATTGGTCTTTTAACCTTTTCTTTTATTTGTTTTAAATTTTTATGATTAGTTTTCTTTTCTAAAAGTTAGTTTAGATTTTATCTCCTATTTTTAAGAATTAATTTTATTTTCTAAAACTTAGTTTAGATTTTATCTTTTGTTTTAGGATTAGTTTCTTTTACTTTTTCTTTTTCTGTTACGACTTTTTCTTATTTCTTAGGCTATTTAAACAAGAGTTAGTGCTCTTGTAAAAATATGTTGAGTTTGATTTTGATTTGAATAAAATTTATTTTCGTTTAAACCAAGAGGCGACTCATCTTTATTGGCAAATCTCCTTCTTCCTATGCTTTCTCTATAACCTCATTATGAGCGTCGCACCTGGAGATTTCTCCCCTGCGCCAGTTGGTATCAGAGCACTAGATCCCATGGATGGTCATCGTGGTCGTGACAGGCAGGTTCCAATTGAGAAAGCCTCGCACCGTGGTCGTAGCACCCAAGACGAGATTCAATATCTACAGAGATAAGTCACAAAGTTATCTCAGCGTCTAGCGGCGCAAGATCTAAAATGACGTAAGTTCTCTTATCTTAAGTATGATTCCACTCTTGAAAATTCTTTGATTTCCAATCGAGGAGAGATATCGAAGGGCAAGTTTGGTTTTGAGGGATACCGAATCAACCACCCCATCACCTATAACTTCGAGAGAACATCGGCTCCATAGCACCTCTGCGTTCTCCCTTCCTACCGCAGTGGGGGAGACAACCATGAGGATGCAGACCTTGACAACATTGAGTACAATCAGTCCAACTCTCCCAATCGTCCGATCACAGGAGATGACAAAGACGATGACAAGATCGAAATATTTGGTGATCCAATTTATGATGAGCATGAAATAGAAGAAGTTGACGACACCACCCTCACTCTCGTAGCTGCCGAACCTTCCCAATCCCTCCATCATGCCCTCGATCTAGGGCAGCACGTCGTGGGCTTCAACCCCGCCTACGACCAGCTCTAGACACCCATCTATGGTCTCACTCACCCATTCGCCAAGGACGGTGTCGGCTCGGGCATGCGAAATCGCAAACTCGGATTTAACGATGATGCCTCCCTTGAAGATAAATCCGCAAACGAGTTTGCCCACTCAGACGATGATGAGCCTGGCTCATCCTCTCCCGGCCCAGCCTCTAATGGTTGGGTCACCTCTTCCGACGGACTATACGACATGGACGTCGACACTGCTATCCACCAAATCGTCCAGGAAAAGAAATACTACCCTACAACTGAAGAAGTATACGGCGAGGTTGTGGAGACCCTCATGATGGACGAGGATGAACAGTCACTGGAACAACCCATCATCAAGGCCTTTCGCACCCTCAAGTTTGAGGTCAAGGTCAAGGAATCCTCTATCTACATTTCCACCGAGTTCTTGCTAAGTCTAGCTTCCAATCTTTCATCGATCCACAATGTGGTGCTCGTGGGACATCTCCAGCACGGGAAAAGGGTTTTCATGGACATGTTGGTTCAACAGACCCACGAGATCTCTACCTTTGACTCTCAAAGCGAGTGGCTTGTGGGCGTGTCGGAGGAGACCACTACTGGTGTTATGTGACTCTACCAAATGCAAGATAGCAATACTCTTCTCTTCCCCGCCATCAATGTAAATGATTCTGTCACCAAGAGCAAGTTCGATAATCTATATGGATGCCACTACTTTTCCCTTGATGGTATGATGAGGGCTACCAATCTTATGTTACCAGCATTGTCGCGGTGGTATGTGGGTAGCAAGGGCTACGTTGTTGCTCTCAAACAAGCCGGTGCTCAGGTTATCATCAATGGGATTGCCATCTATGCTTTTCAGGCCCTAATGGAGGGCATTCCTATTCTCACTTTGGTGGTTGTTGTCAGACACTTTTTAAGGCAATTCGTTGAAGGATTGAAAGTACTACGCGAGAATAATCTCATTCACAAGGATCTCAAACCACAGAACCTTCTGTTGGTGCAATTTGCACTAATAGTCTAACCATACGTTTTGATGTATTACAACAGGTTAAAGTTAGACAATTATTGTTTAACAAGTTAAGCTAAGTGTGTAGGATAACTAACCTGATGGATCTCGAGGATCAGACATCAGGCTGAAGTCCAGATGTGCGATTCTAGCAGAAAGTCCAGCTGGGTCAGAGAGGACCAGATAGTTGGCGGGAAGTCTAGTCAGATCAGGGAGGACCAGATGATTGACTGAAATCCGGATGTAGTATTCCGATAAGAAGACCTGGTGGGTCGGAGATCAGACGTCAAGGAGGTTACTCGGCAAATGGTAAGTAAGGTAAGCACTGGAGGAGAGAGATCCAGTGATGACAAGTTTCAGTTGGAACTCAGGCGTTGATCCAGCTTAGATCCAACAAGGAAGTTTAAGCTGAGATCAAACTAGACCCAGACTGAGTCTAAGTCATACTTATCATGCATTGATTAAATATGTTAACTTCTTTATTGAAGGTATTTTGTACTAATGTATTTTATAGAAGTTAAAGTGAACATCAGCTTCGAATGAACAGTACTCTAACTATGGAGGTGCCTCGATGTGATGGAGGCGCCTCAACACAGAGGCGCTGGAGGCGCTTCGGAATGATGGGGGGCGCCTCAGCGCTGGAGGCACCTCAGATGGCTGGAGGCGCCTCAGTGCCTGGATAAGCTCTGTTGACGCGCGGAGCTGATGGAGACGCCGTGGAGTGCTTGGAGGCGTCTTGGAATGGATAAGCAACGGCTTTATCGAATCAAATTAGCCCCAATGGAGGCACCTCGGAGCGTTGAAGGCACCCCCAATGGGCTATAAGAGAACTACTCGACCAGCAGCCATAGACATCACTTCAAAATGCTAATTCTTAATCATACTGTTGTTCTAAGCACCTACAATTGTTGTGCTATGACCCTGCTGCACCGAACTGACGTTAGAATCAATCTCTGCAGCAGAAACCTGACCAACACTCAAGCTCAACCTATCTTCATCATCACGTGTTGGTAACAAGATTTTTTTACAATTTAATTTCTGTAATTGCACAGGGAAGTGTAGGGTTGTTATACTTCCCTTATCATTGTATTCGATTTCTCTGTCCGAGGGTTTTCAGAAGAGAATTAGTGGATTGCCCAACGATACGATCCAAAGGGTCGTGGGCCTTGGAGTAGGAGTCGACGAAGACTCCGAACCAAGTAAAACTAATCGCGTCTTTACTTTGTACTGTTTTATCTTTTATATTATTTTTCCGCTACGTACTCGAAGTTTTTGAGAGTTTTAAAAAATCGAAAAAGAAAAGTTTTTTTAAAACATGTGATTCACTCCCCCCCTCTCACGTGTACTCGATCCTACAAGTGGTATCAGAGCGAGGAAGCTTGATTTTAGTGCAACCACTAAATCAAGAGTTTTTTCTTTTCTTTTCTTTTTTTAGTATTTATTCTTCCCGCACTACTAATCCCAAGAACAAGTCTTGAAAATTCTATTTTTTTGTTTTGTTTTTGTTCTTGCAAGAACTCAATGACATAGAACAAGGGATACAACATTGCTCGTCCACCGTTGTTCAATGGAGATGACTTTCCATACTAGAAAAAGAGAATGAAGGTCTACCTAAAAACTGACATCAAGCAATGGTTCACAGTAAGACAAGGGTACACAACTCCAATAGACTGTTGGTATAGTCTGCACTAATAGTTTAACCCTAGGTTTTGATGTATGATAATAGGTTAAAGTTAGACTGTTATTATCTAACAAGTTGAGATAAGTGTGCAAGGTTAACTAACTTGATGGATCTAGAGGGCCAGCACTATGCTGAAGTCCAGATGTGCGATTCTAGTAGGAAGTCCAGTTGGGTCAAAGAGGACCAGACAGTTGACGGGAAGTCAAGTCGGGTCAGGGAGGACCAGACGATTGGCTGAAATCCGAATGTGCGATTCTGATAGGAAGACCTGGTGGGTCGGAGATCAGACGTCGAGGAGGTTATTCGGCAAAGGATAAGTAAGATAAGAAACTGGAGGAATGAATCAGTGATGATGGATCCCCGGTAGGAACTTAGGCGCTAGTCCAACTTAGGTCCAAAGTGGAACTCTAAGTTGAGACCATGATTAAATCTAGTAAGATAAGAAACTGGAGGAATGAATCAGTGAGGACGGATCCCCGGTAGGAACTTAGGCGCTAGTCCAACTTAGGTCTAAAGTGGAACTCTAAGTTGAGACCATGATTAAATCTTGGTTGTAGTAAGACATGATTTAATTCATACTTACATGTATTTATTTTATATGCTAACTCATTTTTGCAGGTATTTTGTACTAATGTGTTTTGCAGAATTTAAAGCTTCGAATGAACAGTACTCCAGCTCTGGAGGCGCCTCAGTGTGATGGAGACACCTCAACACAGAGGCGTTGGAGGCGCCTCAGAGTGCTGGGGATGCCTCAGCGCTGGAGGCGCTGGAGATGCCTCAGACGGCTGGGGGCGCCTCAGCACTGGAGGCGCTAGAGTCGCCTCGGATGGTTGGGGGCGCCTCGGCGCCTGGATAAGCGTTGTTGACGCGCAGAGTAGCTGGAGGCGCCCTGGAGTGCTTGGAGGCACCTCGGAGTGGATAAGCAGCGGATTTATTGAATCTGATCAGCCTCAATGGAAGCGCCCCGGAGCGTTGGAGGCGCCCTCAACGGGCTATATTATAACATCTCGACCAGCATCTCAGGACAACTCTTCCAAACGCTGTTGTGACTTCATACTGCTGCCTCGGAACTCCAAAA
>JBBUKS010037691.1:0-10742 GCA_038050645.1 Hedychium gardnerianum | reverse complement strand
AATGTATATGATTGGATCTTAAACTCATTTACTAAATGTCCGCAATATGATTCATAGCATGAGAGAACTTGTGATTGGATCACAACTAGTGAACATATCTATATATGTAATTATGATTGTATTGAAATATTTCCTAGTCGATGAAATGATGAGTTTGGACATCATCGATTCTAAGATACTAGCATATGTTATACTCCTTGGTTTATCCAAGCAGCTGCTCCTCACTAGCTGGAGGCATTGGGATGTCGAGAGTTAAATGTGGATACTAGTTAAGGATAACTAGTTCATTGGAGTGACCTTCCATGAGACTTCATATGGTTCTATACATATATGGATATGTCAATGAAGATCTCATTGTAGCTTAAGTGCAAGTTTCTTTTGACTTGAGATATTCAAGTCACCTTAGTCATAGAGACTTATACTTTGATATCTTAGTCAATACATATCCGTTGAGGTGTGGGTACAGGATGATTGGGTATAAGTTGAAGTGCTCAAAGGCGTTTGGATAGCTCATAGAGGATTCATCGCTCTTTGCATAAGGAGACGTATACCTTATGGCTACTTGTCAAAATTATTACTTGAAGTCTTTCGCCAAAGCATTACATGTCGAGAGTATGATACTCTTGGACACATGTCTGAGTAATTTGAATCCACAAGACGAGGAAGTATAACTTGGGCTAGGTGTGACGTAGTCATCCTAGTGGACACTGACACATAGACCATGTCTTGAACCAAGTAGGAATAAGATGACTAAAAGGAATAATGTATGACTCACTATAAATGTTGAAGGGTTCATAAATGGTTCTAAGATCAACCATTGATTTTTTCGATTAATTGGGGGTCATGATGTACTATTAGGTGGACACTCATGATCTATTCGTAATTAATGGTTAATTATGAATGACCAACATAACTGGGAACCTAATTGGGTCACATACACTATAAGTTTATCCGAGAGACATAAAATGAGATTGAGCATTAGATTCTTAGATTTGGAGAGATGGAGTATGGTTAGACCAAACAAATGGCAAATATGGAAAATATTTGTTGGGAAGGAAGCGTGGATGTGCCACGTCTCTTGTAGATGAGGTACATCTCTTTTGGTTTAATTGTGAACCAAAATTGGTTTGGTTGTAAACCAAGATGGTTTGGTTTAAAACAAAAAAAAAGGTGTTTTGTTTTGAACCAAGTTAGTTTGGTCTTGATCCAAACTTAATGCTAATCGATGGGTTTGGCTAATGGTAATGGGTTTTGGACTTGCTCTTCAAACTCGATAGAAGATTTATATAAGGATATAGATTAAAGAGAAATATAGTTTTAGATAGAAAACCTAATAGAGTTTTAGGTTTTTCCTCTCCTCTCTCTTTCTCTCCTTGACCCCACAGACACAAGAGGGCTACCTCCCTTGCTAATGGTGCCACCTCTTGCCGCCGATGCCATCTCCTGCCACCTCTTGCGATCGGCCTTCCCAGCTACATTCCTTACCGATGGACGTCTGACAACCGCGAGCAACCCAAATACGAGCATCGAACAACAGCACGTTGCTGCTATCCCGCACATCGCAAGTTGCCCAATGCCACAGTCTCCACCCATGCACCATTGCAGGGCCTTGCCACTGGCTGCCCTTCCCTCCACCAGTCCTTCTCCGACCTCCGGAGTCCCTGATGTCGACCACACTATCGACAACAGTGAGTTGTTCCCCGAACAACATCTTCACCGAATGTCGTTCACTTCACTTTGTGTCATCAAGTTGCGTCCTCCATCGGGCATTGAAGCGAGTTGGATTTCCTCTGTATTTGGTGTTGTTAGGTTGCTAATGCCTCCAGATACTGAATCGTTTGTGCTATCTCTCTTAGAGAACTTCTCTTCCATTATCGGCTAGTACCGAAGATAGAATCGAGACTCATGGCTTTGCAAAGTTGTCTCAACGATTGATCGGCTTGGACACGGATAGAAGTGAGGCTTCATAGCATCGCTGGTTGATGTCATTTCCACTCCATGTCGTTCGAAAGGTATACCTTAGTTTCATAAAAATTTAATTCTACAATTATGTCTGGCATGTTGTATCATGTATGCGTGTGATGCGTGTGTTGTAATAATTAGTTTATTAATTTTTGCTTCCGGTGCGCATTCTACGAAATGTGTCCCAATGCACTCATCCATCGGGCTCCCCTGACATAAGAAGTAACATACGATCGAACCTAAGTTTTGATGTTGGCAAAGGGTTAAAATTTAAGTATTTTTGAGGATTAATGTGCTTATAAAGTTTGCATGAAAGCCCTATTTGAGGCTAGATAAGGAAGTCCTTATTAGAGGGACTAGACAAGGAAGTCCTTATCAAAGAGATAGGGAAGAAAGTCTTGGATACCAGACAGGAAGCCCTAGGGTCAAGGATACCAAGAAGGAAGCCCTAAGGGTCGAGGATACCAGGTAGGAAGTCTAGACGGGTCAAGGGTTGGAGGTCTAGAGGAAAGTCCCAAGGGTCAAAATCAAACTGAGTAAAAGTTTAAATAGGTCAGGTGGACTAAGGTTTGGCACAATGTAAACTCTCTCGAGTGGAATGGTGAGAACACGCTCTTGAAAAGAAAGTAGTATGCATTGGTCCAACCTAAAGTTTAACGGGAAAGATGAAGTTGAGACCATAGAGCTAGAAAGTTGTCAATCATACTATTTGCCTATGCTAACATTATAATATAGGAAGCTAAAAATGGGAGTTGGATGAAAATAGGGGGCTCTAGGTACCTAGAGAGAATCGAGGCGACTGGAGGTCCAAGCGGCCTAAGTGGATCTAGGCCCCCTGAGGGCTAGAAATCTAGCCTACGTCTAGATAAGGTGGCACACCCTGATTGGGCACTACACATCAACATCCAGGCGCCTAGAAGCGATCTAGGCACCCTAGATGGGATAAACATGAAGCGGACGAGGCAAGATAAAGCTTTAGCCAGATGGTGCCATAATAGCTGTCCAGGCATCCGTAAGGGATCCAAGCGCCTATAAGGGATCCAAGCACCTGTAAGGGATCCAAGCGCCTGAGAGCTAACGGATTCAGATCAGATAGGTGTCACTTGAGGCTCCCTAAGTCGATCTAGGCTCCCGTAATCAACTATTAAAGGAGGTCTCGACCAGAGCCTCAAATCATCAATTTAAAGAGTTATTCTACATGTTCCTAACTTCAAAAAGATGTGCTTCATCCCTACGCTCGAGCTATAACAATGCAACAATGTCGCGACGCTTCTAGGAGCTCAAACGAGCCTAGTGATGTGTGTAGATTATATATATTTTTAGGCATTGTTTATTGCACATATACTTGCATTTCACTAAG
Organism: Hedychium gardnerianum; assembly: GCA_038050645.1. Classification (NCBI taxonomy): domain Eukaryota; kingdom Viridiplantae; phylum Streptophyta; class Magnoliopsida; order Zingiberales; family Zingiberaceae; genus Hedychium; species Hedychium gardnerianum. Next base: position 7,420 of record JBBUKS010037691.1, on the reverse strand, counting down.
TTTGATCTACATTATTGCATCCTATTTTATTATATTGTCATGCTTTTACTCCTTTAGTTTAGAGATCTGCTCTCTTTGTATTTTGTTTAACAGGAAATAATTTGAAGCGAAAATGGTGCAATGAACATTCGAGCAAGACTGGGAGAAAATCAGCATAGCATGAATGTTCCCTCCTAGGCACGATCGTGCCTTTTTCTGTCTCACCGCAAGTACATGGCAAAGTTGTCAAGTAATTAAAATATCAATCCATAGGGACTGTTGATTAAGCACTAATCGAGTTTCTAAAGTAAGTTGTCTAGACGATCAAAGGTTAAGCAATCACGAATGAGAGCTTGAGCTTTAGAGGGAGTTGAGAGAGAGGGAGAGGGAGACAGAGACAGAGACTGAGCAAGATCACCGAGAGAGTGTGTGTGTGAGTAAGAGAGAGAGAGAGAATGTGAGAGTGAGTTGACTTAAGTGGAATGGTTCTAGGATTTCATTTCATTATGATGCTAGTTAATATCCCTAGTACATGCTCATCTCCTTACCCTCTATGTTTACGATCTTGTAGGGAGATAAACCAAATTATCGGTATGATCCCGCGAAGATCACACCGGAGTACTTACACCATTTCCTTCCAATGCTATTAAGTAGAAGAGGTAACATAGAAAGCTCGGTTAAAGGACTACCCTATGTCACTAAGGGTTCCCAGGTCATATAGTCTAGATTACACAAGTTTTTGGTGCAGGGAACACCATAATCAAACCTATGTTTTGATGTTGTTAAAGGTTCAAAGTTAAGTCTTATTGTTATCTAATGAACTAATCCAGCATGCATGATATCACCTCGGAAAGCCCTAGTAGGTCTGAAGGACCCAATACTAGGCAAGGAAATCTTGACAGATCGTGGAACCAGGCAGGATGTCCAGATGGGTCAAGAGGCCCTGACATCTGGCAGGAGGATTCGATAGGTCTGGAGGACCTGATATTGAATCAAGTGGAAGACCTAGAAGGTCGATCCGATGCTGAGCAAAGTCCAAACAGGTCTGGAGGACCCGATGTGTGGCAGGTGAGTTGAGGTAAGCACCTGGTGTTAGTGCAGTGAGGTCGTGTCCCAATGGGACAAACCTTAGGCACTGATCCAGCTGAAGAAACCAATGGAGGTTTCAAGTTGAGATCAAGATAGGCCGAACTATCTTATTCATGCATACTTATATTTGATCTAACCTTTGTTTTTGCAGGATTGTTACTATTATTATTTTTCATGTTCTAACTTTTTTTTGTAGATAAAATAAAGTTTAGATTTAAGTTAGGTTTAGTCAATCGAACAGGAGGTTCAGTCAATCGATCAGACCAGATTAGCACAGGATCGAATAGAGGGTATATACATAGAAAGACTGGAACCAGTAGACTGATACAAGGGATCAACCGAATGAACAAAGAAAGAAAGAAATAACTGTCAGATCGGATCAACGCAGAAAAGGTAAACACAAGGATCAGTCGACTGATAAGCTTGATCAGGGACCGATCAAGCGTGATTTTCGGGATCGAACGAATCGGGTCAAAGCAAATAAGGAAGGTCACGGGTTCAATCGATAGATAGGAAGATCAGTTGACCAAAATGATCAGTCGACTGATCGGTTTTTCAGTCGACCAAATGTAGCCTATAAAAGAAGCCCTCGGGGTCCAAGCCGACAACAACTTTCTTGCGCGCTTCATTCTATTCCGGATACTACTTCTCATGCAAGCTATTGCTACTACATCAAGAGACAATCTGACAACCTACGCCGAAGTTTAATCTTTATTGTCGGTATATTAATTTCGTACTTGTATTTTACTTGTAATCTGCATACTTATACTATCTTGCTTCCTCGGAAAAATTACTTTAGTAGAATAATCCATCGATACGATCCAAAGGGTCGTGGGTTCTTTGAGTAGGAGTCGGTTGGGCTCCGAACCAAGTAAAAAATGAGTGTGCCTATTATTTTTTGTTTTCTGCTGCTACTTTGAGTTACGTAAAAAGAAAATATTTTCGAACAAGATTCACTCCCCCCTCTCTCTCGTCTCCAACGATCCAACAAAGAGTTGTCGGATAGAACTTCGCCGAGGGGTCAGCATGTCAGCCTCAATCCAAGCGTCTCAAAGGGATTGAGGCGCCTGGATCAGCCTATATAGATAGCGTCGACCAGCAGCCTTGGAAATCAATCTTGAATGCTAAAACGACTTCCACGCTGCTCCGAAACACTTCTACGATGCCGAAATGCTACTCCGATGACTACGCTAAAAAAATGATTAACCGGGTCGGGTAATGTCGGACCTGGGTGACCGGCTCGACCCTACGGAAGTTTTTCACCAGCCACCAGGATAAACGAGAAGCGCTAATGGAGGCTCATCCAAATAGCCAGCATTCTTAGGCCTGATTCTCACTGGAGGAAAAATTCCCTTCAGTGCGCTACAGTTGAGATTTGAACCTTAGATCCCTTGGTTATTCATTGGAGGGCATAACCATTGCACCATTGCCCCGGGAGCTCCGACGACTACGCTCAAGCTTCTATTCTAAGTCGTCGGTATATTTATTTTTTTTTATTATTTTTGAATTCAATATTTGTTGTAATATTCGTGCTCTTAGTGGATTGTCCATCGAAAGTACTCATTTGGATGTGGGCCTTGGACTAGCCGTTGCTGGGCGGTGAACCAAGTAAAATTAAGCATGTCACTTTTTGTTTTTCCTTGTTCTTCTTCTCGTTTCTTTTTATTCCGCTGCGTACTCGAATTTCTACAAAAATAAAGTGTGAAAAAGCGATAAACGTTATTCACCCCCCCCCCACCTCCGTCTAGCGCTCTTTTTGATCCTATACTCTTTTCATTTGTTCCAAGAAAATCCTTAAAAGCCCAAAAAACCCTAAGCATCTATTTGGGAGGAGGTGAGGGAAGGATAAGTAAGGGGAAATTAACTTTTACCCTTGTTTGAAAAGGAGATGAAGGAAGGAGGTGAGGGGAGGGAAGGAGAACTTTTACCCTCCTTTACTCCTCAAATGGTTTATTTCCTTACACCCCAAATTAGGTATAAGGAGGTGAGGGGAGGGAAGGAGAACTTTTACCCTCCTTTACTCCTCAAATGATTTATTTCCTTACACCCCAAATTAGGTATAAGAAAGTTAACCTTCTTTCCCTTCTCTTCCCTTTCCAATAATGAACTTCCTCTCACTCCATCCAAATATAGGGTAAAAAGAGAAATCCCCAAAAAGTCCTCATCCACTCCCCACATCATTCAAGTTGATCTTTTACTAAAAAGATTTAAAGTTCGTTCTTTTTTAATGATCAAGATTGTATATTTTTTTACATTTATCTAGAAGACTAGAACAGATCAAAAGGCTTTTTATGCATGCAAATTCTATGAGAATATCACTGAACATCCATGGAGCTGATGAGAGAACCTTTTATTTCAAACTAAAACTTTATTCAAGAAGAGATGAAGATTTAGAATATTTTTGTGACACCGGAGGCTCCGTCGACAATGAGGTTGTGGCCGCTCACGAACCTCGACTCGTCACTGGCCAAGAACAGCGCCGCCTCCGCTATGTCCTCCGCCTTCAGCCTCATGCCCTTCAGAGGCAAGATCACCTCTCCCAATGCCTCCAGCTCCTCCTCGGTCGCCTGATAATGCGACACAGCCAGAGGCGTCGCCACCATCGCCGGAGACACGCAGTTCACACGCACCCCATGCTTGCCCAGCTCCGCCGCCGCGCTCCGCGCTAGACCCAACACCGCATGCTTTGAGCACACGTACAACGGATGACCCAGCACACCCACCACCGACGCCAAGCTCGCCGTGATTATGATGCTCCCGCCGCTCCCCGCCGCCACCATGGCCCGCCCCGCATGCTTTGTCCCCAGCAGCGGTCCCAGCACGTTAACCCCCATCACCCGCTCGAACACCGCGGTCGTGTCATCCTCGCCGAGGATGCTGCTGCCGGAGGGGTCGATGATGCCGGCGTTGTTGAACATGATGTCGAGCTTGCCGTGGAGAGAGATGGCGGTGTCCACGGCGCGCTTCACGTCGGACTCGCATCGGACATCGCAGTGGACGTAGGATGCAATGTCATCGGAGCCGAGGCCGGCACAGAGGGCCTTCCCCTTCTCGACTTGGAGGTCGGCGACGATGACACGAGCGCCGTGGTGGACAAACAACTTAACAGTGGCCTCGCCGATGCCGCTAGCGCCGCCGGTGATGACGGCGACCTTGCCTTCGAGCCTAATGAATCAATTATCAATCATACAATCGATTAACTAAGACGAAAGAAAATACACAAATAATTAAACAGATTAAAAGTAAAGACCTCCTCTCCATCGAAGATAGCTTATTGATTTTGAACTAGATTTTGGTGATGCTTGATTGATCCCTCTTCTTCCGTATTTATTGGCTGTAATATGATGAGAAGGTATCATCCTTGTGGAATTATATTATTCCACGCTTTCAAATATTTATGTCTCCATTTTCCTATTTCTTACTATATAAATGTAAATGTAGACTAAGTTTTGAAATTATTCCATGCTTTTAAATATTTATGTCTCCATTTGCCTATTTCTTGACTATATAAATGTAAATGTAGACTAAGTTTTGAAATTAACATAAGTCACTATCTCCACTTGTATGATCCGAGAATAAACGTTGAAAAACAGTTTTTAAAGGCAAACAGTCTTCACATGGTGGCTAATAAAAACTTGGAATGGACAATTAGACTATTAGAGTGTAATTGATTGTCTCGGATGACTTGTGTCTCGTGTCCAGATGCAAAGACATTTCTTTTTCTCAATAAAAATCTAAATTTGATTTCTTTCCTTCAGTATATTTGTTGGAGAGTTTTTTTTTAATTCAAAAATATTTTATTTTTTTATTTTATTTTTGAAAATATGACTAAACTTCTACGTACAAATTTAGAATAATATATATGTAAATCTATTTTGATGTATGTTTATTATTAGTTTTTTTAAAAAATAAACTTTCAATTACAGGTAGGTTTGAAGCTAAAATTTAAATAAGTTAATTTATTTAAAATATGGATACATAGATCATCCAAACCGCAACTAATCAATAGTTTTAACTACTAAAATTTGAAAATAAAAATTAAGTTTACTGATGAGCGAAAATCTGCCTATTAATGAGGTGGAAACTTAAATAGAGATGTAATTTGACTGGCACAGTGATCTAACTTAATAAACATACCTTACCTTGATCTTTATAAGTATAGAAAATCTGCCTATTAATGAGGTGGCAATTTCATCCTGTTTGTGTACGACCAATAATTGCATTGGTAGTTGTACTCACAGGATGGACTGATGGTCAATATATGAAATATTATCATCATGAGGTCTGAGAGTCAAATCTTAGCTAGTAGCCAGATTCCTGCTCTCTCCCATACACTGGGCACTATTCGGGCTAGCTAGACTAGCTTCCGTGATTTACTTCCTCCGTGTTGATCCTAGGACGAACTGACAGGGGCGTTGGGGGCAAGCGTTTCATTTTTGTCATCACAATAATTACATTGGTAGTTGTTCGTGTCTAAGATCATGGTATGATGAGTTAGTAGAAAGCAATCGTAAAGAAGATTTTGAACCAAGAGACGTTTCAAAAAGATGCCCTAAATCCTTGGGGATCTCCCCTTATATAGGCAATCAATCTATTATCAGCCCATAGATGATAACGGATCGGGCTAAAGGATTCTACACATACGGGACATTCAATAACCCGAAACCCAATAACTTAAATTAGATCACTTAATGGGTTTCGGTATCACTAGTCTTAAATCGTATGTAAGCCCACCTTAAGAAGATTAAATCCAACAATCTCCCACTTGGGCTATATGTGATTTATAGATAACACGCAAATATAACTTTAGTTGATATCAAACTTTATGGGTAAAAGATATCCATGTAACAATCTGGTTCATTAATTTCATTGGTATAGGACTAAAGAGGTCATAGCTACTGTATATGATCGTAACAAGCCTCAATAGTAATCACAATACCAATGTCATTAATGACATAGATCAAGATATGGATGTGTAGAGTAGAAATTACATGAAATGTGATCAGTACATGTCAATTTTCATTTAGTCCAAAGTAACTCAAAAGAGTCTTATCATATTTGCTAAAACTTTATGCTAAACTGCATTAGTAGATCATGATCCAAACTTTATGATTCCAAAAGAAATTTATATTATATTTGCAAATACCAAATGTTAAACAGCAGTAGTAAATCATAATATTTTATTTCAAAGTATTAAACAAACAAGATTCTCATTAATATTTTGAACTTTAAGTACATACTGTTGGTGCAGGGAGCACCAGAATCAAACCTATATTTTAATGTTATCAAAAGTTTAGAGTTAAATCTTATTGTTATCTAATGAACTAATCCAATGTGCAGGATCTCAACTCTGAAATCCCTAGTAGGTATGGAGGACCCGATACTAGGAAAAGAAGTCTCGGCAGATCGTGAAATCAGGCAGGAAGTCCAGATGGGTCAAGAGGACCTGACATCTGGCAGAACGATTCGATAAGTCTGGAGGACCTAATATCGAATCAAGTGGAAGTCTTGGAAGGTCGATCCGATGCTGAGCAAAGTCCAAACATGTCTGGAGGACCCAATGTTTGGTAGGTGAGTTGAGGTAAGTACCTGGAGTCAGTACAGTGAGGTCGTGTCCTAGTGGGACAAACCTTAGGCGTTGATCCAACTGAATAAACCAACGGAAGTTTCTGAGTTGAGATCAAGACAGGCCGAACTATCTTATATATGATCTAACCTCTGTTTTTGCAGGACTGTTATTATTATTATATTTTCTGTGCTAACTTTATTTTGTAGATAAAATAAAATTTGAAATTAACTCAAGTTCCGTCGATCGGACAGGAGGTTCAGTCGACCAATCAGACCAGATTAGCACAGAATCGAACAGAGACTGCAAACTTGGAAATGATTGGGATCAGTCGACCGAACCAAGAAGGAAATAAATAGCTATCAGATCGAATCAATGCAGAAAAGGTAAATAGAGGGATCAGTCGACTGATAAGCTTGATCAGTCAACCGATCAAGTGTGATTTCCGAGATCAAATGGATCAGATCAGAGCAAAGAAGGAAGGCTGCGGGTTTAGTCGACCGATAGAAGGATCAGTCGACCGAAAGGATTAGTCGACCGAAAGGATTAGTCGACTGAATGGTTTTTCAGTCGATCGAACGCAGCCTATAAAAGAAGCCCTCGGGGTCCGAGCTGAAGATAACTTTTCTCTGTGTCTTATTCTGTTCTTTCTGTTGCTATTCGTGCAAGCTACAACTACTACATCGAGAAGCAACCCGACAATCTATGCCAAAGTTTACTTTCTTATTGTCGGTATTTTTCATTCTTGCACAGTATTGTAATTTGCATGCTTGTACTACCTTGCTT
>JBBUKS010037661.1:0-10742 GCA_038050645.1 Hedychium gardnerianum | reverse complement strand
TCTTATACAAAACAATCACTTGTCATTAAATTTAATTCGAACCCAAGAATCTCAAGTTAACCCAAATATGAGTTTACCCCTCATCTTATACCTCTGTTGATGATCGAAATAGGGTGGTAGCACAGTGATGTCAGCTATGGTGGTTGGCAGTGGTGCCGGTCATGGAGCAGTATGACTGTTGGCTGGAGCAAAATTGGGGAGCAGTGACCAGCAGTTGGATCTTACGGTGGTGGTTGTTGGTACAGATCGGAGGTGGCCGGATATGAAATTGGCTAATCAATTTGCTAGTGGAAGCTACGGGAGGTAGAACCGGTCGTTGATGATGATCAGCAATGATGACATGGTACTTCTAGCCAGAGTTTAGAACAAAGAAATAGTGGATGCCGGCAGAGACCTGAAAGCAAGGCACAGATTGTGTTGATCGGAACAATAGCACCAACAACACCATTGGTCAGATTTGAGGCATCGCCGGCTAGTCTCACACGAAGGGAAGGGCGATGGAGACAGGGTTGTGACCGGCGACAGTGAGTGATGGCGATCGACGACAACAGAGAAGGAGAGACGAAGGAGGCGGTGGTAGAGATCGGAGAAGAGAGGGAGAGGAGCTTAGGTTCTCCGATCGCGACTAGCCCTAGATCTGAAGGCAACGATGATCGACAATCAAATGTCTCTGGTAGAAGGGGGAAACCAAGAGGAAGTCGGTGGATTGACAGGGGAAAAAATAGAACATAGGTTTTAATATATAACCTTAGGTTAATATTTCAAACGTTAGGTTAATCAAAACAATCAACTCCCATTTAATTGATATTTCAAACAAGCTTTCCAAAAGTCAATTATTTATATCCCCTTAAACTCATCATATTAGCTTCGATTAAATCTAGAAAAATTCTTAAAAATTCTAAAAAAAATCCAATAAGGTTATTCCTCAAATAAAAATTATTATTTTATGATTATTTATATGTCGAATTTAACACTTTTTTCCCTGACGCCTCACTCAACCGCAAAACACTTAGTATTTTTTTCCCTGATGCCTCTCCAAGCCGCAACACTTCATGAGCACCTCGTCGTCGCCGCCTCGTCATCGCCCAACCGCAGCAAGTCGCTGCCTCACCCAATCGGGAATCACGGTGGCAAGGATTTTCTGTTCTCTATCTCATAAAAGTGTACAACTCTATCCCTACCCTGATCCACTGCCTTGCAAGATTCTCGGTTCATCTTCTTCCCGTTCTTTGCTTGAGAGGCTAAGGAACTCGGGAGGAGGCTCCCTGCTGCTCATCTTCTTTCTCTGCTTCCACAAGGCGATTCGATCCGAACTTGTTCGCTTCCACCATGCTGTCGTAGATCTTGCCACTGATGCTATTGGGGATGTTGGGGACATTGAGGAAATATTACGACGCTATCGCTTCCTCTTCTCCATGTACTAACACCACCCCAATGCGGAGGACAAGGTACTCGTCTAGTCCTTTTTGATGAATCAGGTTAATGTGTCGATTTATTTTTTTGTAATGCGGCTAGAATCTTATTCAATAATTCCTACAATCATACTTCTAACGAGATTCAAGAATCTTGGAGTAAGTTAAGGAAACTTGTGATCTTTCATCTCGATTTAGTTGCAACGATGTTTTTATCCTCGATAGATATATCCTCTTGATAAGACATCGAATCTGTCCATAAATTTGGCCTCTATTAACTAAGAAATTTTTTTAAACTAAGTTAAAGGATATTGTTGGCAAGACTGTCCAGTTTGATGAGCAATGATTTGTGTGTGACATTAACGGTGGCTACTTTTGGTGCTCTATTAACAAGTATCTTTTAGCTTGTTGTTTTTGTATTAAGATATGCTTCTGCCTCACCATTTCCTTTCTTATATTGTTCTTTCACTATAGATTGCATAAGTAAAAAAGTTGGAGTTGAAAATTTTAAATTTAGATGATACCGTAATAGCACTAGATGGCTTCTTTGATTAAGGCATTGCTACTAAAGAAAAAGTGTCATGGTGCAGCCCATAAATGCATTATTGTATTTATTATCACTGTTAGTTGTCTAAAACTTCTTGAATTGTAGGTCATTTTTCCAACTATTGACAATCATGTGAAGAATGTAGTACAAACATATTGCCTAGAACACAAGGGGGAGCATGGCCTTTTAGAACAATTATTTAAACTGTTGGACTTGAATTTTCATAAGGATGCTAGTGTTAGAAGAGCAATTACCTAATACACTGGTGTCATACAAGCATCATTGATGCAGCTAATAGTTGCATGATGGTGTGCTACCATTGGACATCATATTCTATCTACTAGAAAAAAATTAGGCTATAAGTTGGATTTTTGGGCCAAATAGTGATTTGAAAAATAACACTAAATTTATAGCACATTGGACATCACCATTTTTCTTTGCCAACATGAATATAATTTAGGTATAGACCCCAAATAGTGATTTGAAAAATAGCACATGTTTTAGCATGCACTTGCTACTTTTAGTTGTATTTTTGGTTCAATTATTTACAAGACCATGTACATGCAATTCTCTTGTTTAATGCCTTGTATAGGTTCATGCGGTTGAGGATAAAGTTAAGGATTTGCTAAAAGTAATTGAAGATGGAAAGGTTAATATAACATACTTATGTGTTTTATTTTAATTGTCTTTAGTTAATTTAATAATGTAATCTATCTATGTACCATAAAAGCCTGAATCATTTTTTTTAATTGTTTGACGTCACTACAAATTACTTGGTTATATTTCCACATTATTCATTATGTTATACAACATCTATGCACTTTTGATAGCCTCCGGATCTTAGGATGCAATTTTCAACTTCCAACATAAATTTGGTTTTTATGACTTATAAATATGTGAAATTGGTAGCCACTGTTTAAAATTGCATTCAAATTATGTTCAAGTGGACTCTATCTTACAAAAGATTGGATCCAAAGATATATATAGTATATAATTTGGGTATTGGATGTGTTAACTTTTTTTTTTCAATTGAATTATTTAAGAACTTTATAACTCCTATATGGGTTGGAGAATATGTAGGATCTTTATGATATATACTCAATTTTGTTATTTCTTTGTAGATATTCATCATTTTCTTTTGATGAATGATTTTATGAATCTAATGCATTTTGTATCTTTTACATTTCAGTTTACAAGAACAATCAAGAACCAATATTATAACTAATCTCAATATGATGAAGTCAGAAGTGAATGGAGCGAATTCATCTACTCGTATGTAGGTGCCTAAATAAGTCATGTACGTTGGGATAAATATTTTTTTTTCATTGTGTATCTTTGGATATACTTGTGGATACTCTTTTGGTTTTGTGAATATATTTTTTGGTTATACTTAAGGATTTGTGGATATATACTTGTGGATCGGTGGATAAACTTGTGGATTTGTTGATATTCGTCATTTTTGAATGGATAATTTATTAATCTAATTAATACATTTTAAGTTTTCAATACTAAAAATAGATGGTGAAGTAATAAAAAACAAAATACTTTGTTGCATTAAAATTGTGTCAAAGTTAAAGAAAACATTTACTTCACAGCAATTTAATAATTGTGAAGTCGTTTCTTATCAATTACTTCAGTATAATACAAAATAATAAAGTCTTTTAAATCAATTACTCTGTCAATAAATGTAAATTGTGAAGTAACATAATAACAAATACTTCGACAAATACAAATTCTAGTGAAGTTATAGAATATATTTACTTCGGTAATCAATGCAAACTGTAAAGTTACATATCATCTATTACTTTAGCACTTTACAAAATCAACAAAGTAAAAGATGTTTTTTTTTACTTCAGCAATCAATGTAAATTGTAAAGTTACATATCATAGATTATTTCAGCACTTTACAAAATCAATGAAGTAAAAGACATTTTTTTACTTCAGCATCGGTCCAACTCCGAACTGATTTTGCGTCCTTAAATCAGTCAAAGACTTCACTTTTTTCATGGATACGACTTTGGTGATAAGACAAAGTAAAATAGAACCCTTTACTTCATGTGCATCTACTTCGATAATTATATATCTATGACTTCAGTGAATATGTGAAGTAAATCAAGGAAATTATATTAGTGGAATGGCCAACATAACCGGGAACCTATTAGGTTACACACACTACGAGTTCCTCCAAAAGACTTAAAACGAGTTTGAGAATTGGATTCTCAAATTGAGAGAGATTGTGTATGGTTGGACCAGATGAAGGGAAAATATGGAAAATATTTTGTCAAAACGGAAGCGTGGATGGGCCACGTCTTGTGAAGATGAATTGGATCCTCTTTGGTTTAATTATAAACCAAATTGGTTGGTTTTAATTAAATATGGTTTGGTTATGAACAAGTTGGTTTGGTCTTGAACAAAATTTAATGCTAATGGATGGGTTTGGCTTAGCGGTAACAGGTTTTGGACTTGCTCTTCAACCCAAATAGGAAATCTATATAAGGATATAGATTAAAGAGAAAGAGAAAATTTAGGTTTTTCTCCCTCTCCTCTCTCTTTTTCTCCTATGCCCTTGCTGTCGATGCCACCACCTTCCTCCAGCCTCACTGCTACAGCCACTGTTGATGGAAGTCTGACGACAGCCAACAGTCGACAATCCTCCATCTGAACACACGAACAACAACACCATTGTCATCGTCCCACATGATGTCGTTGTCCCACGTTCCAACGCCGAACGACGCTACCGCAAGGCCTCGCCACCGGCTGGTCCTCCCTCCATTGGTCCCTCTCCGAAGTCCTTATTGCAAGCTACATCATCGGCAACAACGAGTTATCCCTCCGAACAATAACTCTGTTGGTTGTCGTTTGATTCACTTTGTGCCATCGGGTTGCATACACTATCGGGTATTGAAGCGAGTTAAATTTCTCTGTGTTTGGTATCGTCAGGTTGCTAACGTTGCAGGATACCAAACCATTGGTGGAGTCTCTCTCAAAGAACTTGTCTCCATTAGTCGGTTAGTACCGAAGACGAAATCAAGACTCATAGCTTCGTGAAGTCATCTTAACGATTGCTTGGCATGGATACGAATAGAGGCGAGGCTTTAATGCATCTTTGGTTGATGTCATTTCCACTCCATATCATTTGTTAGGTATAATTTAATTTTTATAAAAATTTATTATGCGATTATATCTGGCATGTTGTATCCTACAAGTGTGTGATGTGTGTGTTGTAATAATTATTTATTATTTTTGCTTCCGCTACGCATTTTATGAAACGTGTCCAATGCACGAATCCATCGGGCTCCCCAATAGTTGTATCAGAGTCTGATCATGCTTTGACATATTCATAAAATTATTTTACGAGTCGTAGTTGGTCGTAAATTTGATTTTGGAAAGTTTCCTAATTTTGTTAGGAAATTCTAATTTTGGAAAGTTTCCTAATTTGTTAGAAAATTCTAATTTTGGAAATTTCAAAATAATTTAGGAAATTCCAATTTTGAAAAGATTCCAAATTAATTGAGAAATTCTAATTATGAAAATTATTTCCTAATCTGCTAGGGAATTTTCAAATTAGAGAATTGTTTCCTAATTAATTTGATTCTCTTAATTGGGAATTATTTCCTTAATAAAATTTGTAATTAGATTTGGAAATTATTTCCTAATTTAATTAAGGAATCTTGATTTATGAAAATCATATTCTTAATCATATTTTATTTCCAAATAAAATCTATGACAACTATGACATTAATTATGCTACGATTAGTTGCATTAATTATGTCATGCCATGTCATTTGCCATGATTAGTTGCATTAATTATGTCATGCCATGTTTATGTCATGCCATGTAGATAGTTCATTTATTTGCTTGGAAAAGGTGATGAGACCTAAAAACCCCTTACAAAATTCTTACACCTTCCATTAATATGGTAAGAACCAGAGTATGATTTATTGACTAGGTCGTTGGACTCACTCCAAGCCCAACTTGAAATTAGATATGTTCAAACCATTGAGATATGATCTCAGGATTAACAGGTCGTCTTTAACTTGAAGTATTGATTTGTTCGGCTCACTCCAAGGTCAATGTGGATAGAGGTGAAGTTGGGTGATATACATATGATATATACTTGTTAATGAGTTAACAACCCAATGTTTTTGCGAATATCAATTAGTTAATAGCATAATGTGATAGTTATATATATGCGATATATAATTGGTATATGTGATACCTACCACTAGAGCTAAGATTGGCTTGTTGGACTCACTCTAAGGTTGTTCTTATCTATAATGGATATCAATCCACTTGAAGAAAACTTACGATCTTTCGAATTCAAAGTAAGGGCTCTTGAATTCGATAAATAAGTGAGATTCTAATATGTATATAAATTGTTTACATTTACATGGTCAAACATCTCTCTCATGTTTACTCGATTGTGTATTTCTAGGTTATTAATTTACGCATGATGTCTTTAAATTTGCGCTCGATTTTGGATATGAACATATTGATCGGGCCAAACTTTTTAGACTAGTATCAGAATTTTAGAATCATTCTCAAATCTGAAAAGATTGCCTATGTCCTCAAAGAATCTTTTCCCGAACCTCTTGCAAACAATGCTACGGATGACCAAAGGTTGGTCTATCATAAGCATACGGCTGACTCGAATCTGGCCAGCTACATCATGCTAGCCTCGATGTCTCCCGAATTGCAAAAATAGCATTAGCATATGGATGCTTATACTATTGTTTTTCATCTCCATGAGTTATTCGATGAGAAAGCGAGATCGGAAAGGTTCGAGGTCTCCAAGCTCCTCTTTCGCTCACGAATGCAGGAGGGTTCATCTGTGGTACAACATGTACTAAAGATGAACAACTACATTGAGTGGTTGGGATCACTTGATTTTGTGATGGATCATGAATTAAGTATTGACTTAATTCTTCATAGTTTGCTTAATAGTTATTCCTAGTTTGTGATGAACTATCGAATGAACCGTATTGAATCCACAATTCCAGAGCTAATCGACATGCTCAAGACTATGAAGCCATCTATTAAGAAAGAATAGAAGGTGGAAATGTTGGTTGACTCTTCAAATAAAGGTTCTAAGAGGAAGTCAAAGCATCAAGCCAAAGGGAAGAAAAAGGCCAAGATAGTAGAACCGGCTCCAAAGGGCCCATGTCACCAGTCACCATTGTGCCAAGATAGGACACTAGAAAAGAAACTGCAAGATCTATCTTGAGTCCATGAAGAACAAGAAGACAACATCTGATGCCCCATCTGCTTTAACTATCTTCATTATTGAATGTCATACTATTTCCTTTGGCACCTAGATATTAGATACTAGGTGTGGCTCACATATATATAATGACATACCGGGGTTAAGGAATAGTAGTAGACTGGTCAAGAGATAATCAAATTTATGAATTGGCAATGGAGCAAAGGTTACAGTTGTAGCCATCGGAAATTATTTGTTAAAGCTTCCTAATGGACTAGTTTCGAGATTGGATAAAGAACATTATTCCTACATTAATAAGCAACCTATTTATTAAAGAACTTATTTTGTTCCTGTATTAATAAAGAATATTATTTCTATTTCTTGTTTAAATAGAAAAGGTTTCCATGCATTTAAATTTTAGTAACAATTGCAGTTATATAACTTTGAATGACATTCTTTATGGAACTATAACATTATTAAATTGCATCTACGCGTTAGATATATCCAATGACGTATTCAATATCGAAGCGAGCAATAAACATGCTCGAATGGATGATCAGTTAACCTCTTACTTGTAGCATTATCGTCTTGGCCATATAAGCAAGAAACACATGTCCAAATTGCAAAAAATTGACAGTTTTGAATCATTTAAATTAGATTCATTTGATACATACGTCTCATGCTTAAAAAGTAAAATGACTAAGTTACCTTTTTCAGGAAAAGGTAAATTAGTGGGAGAGTTAACTAGCCTTATATATCTAGGATCGAAAAGTTCTAGAGGGGGGTAAATACCGCATATCATTTTTTTCATACTTTTCATAAAACACGAGAGTATA
Source organism: Hedychium gardnerianum (assembly GCA_038050645.1). NCBI lineage: Eukaryota > Viridiplantae > Streptophyta > Magnoliopsida > Zingiberales > Zingiberaceae > Hedychium > Hedychium gardnerianum. The sequence continues at coordinate 2,747 of JBBUKS010037661.1, read as the reverse complement.
GGTAGCAGAAAGAAATAGAATAAAGAAAGATAACACAAGCTAACACACTTTCTTTTTACTTGGTTCACCGCCCAGTGATGGTTAGTCCAAGGCCCTCACCCAAATGAGTACTTTTGTTGGCAATCCACTAATAGCACAATAATTACAACAAATATGAAAGTGAAAGTACAAGTGAAGTCAAATATACCAATGACTATAAGGTAAGAGCTTGAGCGTAGTCGTTGGTGCAGCGTTTCGACGTCGTGGAGAGCTTTTTGGAGCATCACGCAAGTATAGAAGTTGTGTAGAATCATTGTTCCAAGCTGCTAGTCGAGTCCTCTTTTATTGACTCATCCATGCGCCTTTATCCAAGTTGATCTGATCGGATCCGAGTTAACCGCTACTTATCCATCTCCAAGCTCATCAATCCCTTTAAGGAGCCTCAAGCGCTAACGTAGCTCGATATGATTGTAGTGTGATTCTGCCTGAGTCTATCCCAACCCAGGATCCTCAATCCCTTTGAGGCTCCTAGTTGCTGACATGTGCCGACCAATTAGAAACTACCACCTTAACCTTCTAGCGTTGAGGTGGTTGAGGTGCCTCAATCCCTTTGATGCGCTTGGATCCTTCCAAGCGCCTAGTTCAGTAGTTTTCAGGCTTATATTTTCTGCATCATAGTGTTAGCTTAGAAATATATTGATAATTAACATAAACTTATTTGACAGTCTCGGAACTGTCGGATTCTGACTTTGGGCTTCCCGTGAAACCCTAGGTTGAATTAACGCCTACTGTTCCCTCAACGGGGAACGCATCCTCACCTACTCCTCTTAGGAGAGTTTACTTGTTGTCAAACATCTGGACCTCTAGACTATTTGGACTTTCTCACAACATCTGATCTTGACCTCCAGGACTTTCCTGTAGACATTCGATCCTCGACCTGCCAAAACTCCTACCTCGTGTCCTTCACCCCCCAGGGCTTTCCACCTAGTGTCCTCGACCCCTAGGACTTCTGTTCGGTATCCTCGGTCTATCAAGACTTTTGGCCAGTCCCTCGGACTAGGACTTCATTGCCCAATCTCTCTAATTAGGACTTTTTGACTAAGGGCTTCGTTTCCTAGCCTCAACTAGGACATTCACCTTACATAAGTTCCCTTAGGACTTTCTACTTGAGCTTCCTATACACTTAGTCAGATTCATTAGATAATAATAAACCTTAACTTTGAACCTTTATTATCTATCAAAACATAGGTTTGATTAGCTAATGCTTACAGCACCAACACAAAGGGCATTGACACTTACCCACTTTCTAGAGTTATAGATCTTGACATAAGAACTAACCCTAGCTACATAGGAGTAGTATGGAAAATTAGAAGATGAACATGTTATAGGGACATTATCTAACATCATAGTGAAATCGAAAGCCTAGAATCGCTTTCGAAACCAACCTTCACAACTCACTTCCCTCTCTTCTTGGACCTAGACCTCCCACACACTCTCACAACCTTCTCTCTCTCTCTCTCTCTCTCTCTAACTTACAAGCTTTCACACACTTTGACTAGTCTAGCAACTAGCTTCACAAACTCACTAGTGCATTACTCCATAGTCCTTGTGGGATCAATATCTTTTTATTACTGACGACATAACCATGCACTTGTGGTAGCGTAACAAGTTTTTGGCATCGTTGTCGAGGACTATTTGAGATTAACATTAGTGATTAGTGATTTAGTTAGCCTAGACCATTTTTATTTTTCTTAATAAAATTTATATTTTATTTACTTGTAAATAGTATTTTTTTGTTCATAAATACATAATCCAAAAATATTGCAATTTCATTTTTTTTTTATTTCTTGCTTTCATACTATGTATTCTTTCTTTCTATTTACACCAAATCTTCATAATAGTACACAAGCCTTTGAAAGAATATGTAGCTACAAAATCTGCAAGAGAATCGAGTCATATTGTTCCTCAACAAATTTAGGCTCACAATTTTATGTTGAATCCGACATTTATTTTCAAAATTCAAGAGGTTCAGTTCAGTGGGTTAGAAGCTGAAAATCCTTATCTACATCTCATGGAATTCATCAGATATTGTAGTACATTAAAATATAAAGGGGTTCCCGCATATGCTATTTTGCTATTGGCCTTTCCTTTCAGCCTCAAAGAAACAGCCATAACTTAGTTGAACACTCTGCCACCTAAAAGTATCACCACTTAGGAAGAAATAGAGCGAAAATTCTTGAACAAGTATTTTCCCCCAAGAAAGACAACCAGACTAAGAAATCAAATTTTGAACTTTGAGCAAGAAGATGAAGAGTCATTATGCCAAGCATGAGACAGATACTTGACCCTACTCCAGCAATGTTCACATCATGGATTGGAAGAATGGTTGATCATCCACATATTCCATATTGGGTTGTCATCCCTAAATAAAACTCAGGTGGATTTAGCTACAGGAGGCTCTCTTATGAACAAAAGTTTGAAGGAAGCACATGATCTGATTGATAGGATGGTAACTAACATCAATGATTGGTCAGGAGAAAATTTGATGACTCCCTTACTAAAAATTCCTAAGGTACAAAACACGGAGTCATATCGAAACTTGGAACAACAAGATGACATATTGGAGAACTTGCCATCTTGGTGCAGCAGGTCCCTGAACCAAATGATAAATGGATCGACTACTTCAACTAAATGTATTCTGATAGGAATTGAGAAGAAGCTTTATGGAAAGAAGGAGATGTTCTTGAAAAAGTGCTCCAACGCGCTCT
>JBBUKS010037620.1:0-10743 GCA_038050645.1 Hedychium gardnerianum | reverse complement strand
GATAGTGAATCTATATTTATCATATAAATAGTACAAGTCATAAGGCGATTATCTTAGGACACCTCTCAAATATAACAAACCACACCCAATATCCAATATCCAAGTGCTAGAGGAAATAGTATGACATTCAATAACGAAGATATCTAAAGTAGATGGAGCATCGTATGTCGTCTTCTTTTTGATGGAATCAAGATAGATCTTGCAGTTTCTTCGCCAGTGACCTATCTTGCTACAATGGGCCTTTTGGTGCCGGTTCTACTTTCTTGACTTTCTTCTTATTTCCTTTGGCTTGATGCTTTGACTTCCTCTTTGAACCTTTCTTCGAATAGTCAACTAACATCACAGTCTTCTTATCTTTCTTGACAGAAGGCTGCACAGTCTTGAGCATGTTGATCAACTTGGGAATTGAGGATTCAATATGGTTCATCTTATAGTTTATCACAAATTGTGAATAACTTCCAGTCTAACTATGCATAATTAAATTAATATTTAATTCATGATCCATCACAAAACCAAGTGATCATAGTCGCTCAATGTAGTCATTCATCTTTAGTACATATTGCACTGTAGACGTACCCTCTTGCATTTGTGAGTGAAAGAGTAGCTTGGAGATATCAAATCGTTTGAATCTCGCTTGCTCATCAAACAACTCATGCAGATGAAAAAAAATAGTGTGAGCATCCATATTCTCATGATGTTTTGCAATTCAGGAGACATCGAGGCTAGCATGATGCAGCAGGCCAGATCTGAGTCAGCCATGTGCTTTTGATAAACCAACCTTTGGTCATCAATAGCATCATCTGCAAGAGGTTCGGGAAGAGGTTCTTTGAGGCCATAGACTATCTTTTTCATATTTTAAAACAATTCTCAAATTATGATACCAATCCAGGAATTTTGGCCTAGTCAGTTTGTTCGTGTCCAAAATTGAGTGCAAATTCAAAGATGTCATGCGTAAACGAATAACCTAGAAATGCACAATCAAGCGAATATGAGAGAGATGCTTTACAATGTATTTGTAAACAATTTACATACACATATGAATCCACTTATTTATTAAATTCAAGAGCCCTTACTTTGAATTTGGGAGATCATAGGTTTTTCTCCAAGTTGGTTGATATCCACCATAGATAAGAACAACCTTGGAGTGAGTCCAACAAGCCATTCTTAGCTATAGTGGTAGGTATCACATATACTAATTATGTATTACTTATACATAACTATCACGTTATGCTATCAATAATTGATATTCTCATAAACATCGGGTTTTTAACTCATTAATAAGTATACATCGTATGTATATCACCCAACTTCACCTCTATCCTCATCGACCTTGGAGTGAGTCCAACAAATCAATGTTTCAAGTTAAGGCCAACCCGTTAATCATGAGATCATGTCTCAATGGTTCAAACATATTTAATTTCAAGTCGGGCTTGTAGTGACTCCAACAACCCAATCAAGAAATCAAACTCTGGTTCTTATCATGTTAACGGAAGGTGTAAGCCTTAGTTATTTTATAAGGGATTTAGGTTTCATCCTCTTTTCCATGTAAATATTTAAATTATCTACATGACATGACAAATACATGACATGACATAACTAAAGCAACTAATCATGGTAAATTATATGACATGACATAATTAATGCAACTAATTATGACATGGTATAACTCATATCATAGTTGTCATAGATTTTATTTGGATTAAGAATCTAATTTCTATTAATCAAGATTCTTTAATTAAATTAGGAAACAAATTTCCAAATCTAATTACATATTTTATTTAGAAAAATTTCTCAATCAAGAAAATATAATTTAATTAGGAAACAATTTCCTAACTAAAAATTTCCTAACTAATTAGGAAATATAATTAGAATAATCTGTAATTAAATCAAAATCTTTTCAAAATTAGAATTTCCTAAATTATTCCAGAAAATTTTCAAAATTATATATTTTTTAATAAATTAGGAAATATTCCAAAATTAATTTTTTTGACAAAATAGGAAACCTTAAAAAATTGGAATTTCCTAAAAATATTTCAGAAAATTTTTAAAATTGGAATTTCCTGGCAAATTAGGAAACATTTCAAAATTAGAATTTTCTGAAAAAATAAGAAAATTTACAAATATGAAATTTCCTAACAAATTATGAAAAAATTCTAAATCTAATTCTATGACCAACTACGACTCGTAAAATAATTTTATAATTATGTCAAAGCACGATCAGACTCTGATACCACTGTTGGGTAGTCTGATGTGGGTACGTCCTAAACATGTTTCATAAACATGTAGCAGAAGAAAAAATTAAACAGACATAATAACTACTTATTACATCACACGTACTACACGCATATATGATACATTCATGCAGACATAATCGCATAATAAAATTTTATGAAAATAACTTTATTCTAGTTATACCTGAAGAATCATGTGGAGCGAGAATGACATCAACCAAGTGATGCTATCAAGCCTCGCCTCTATTTGTATCCACGCTAAGCTATTGTCGAGACAACTTCGGAAGCCACGAGTCGTATCTCCGTCTTCGATACTAGCCGTCGATCGGAGACAAAACGATCCGAGAGAGACTTCGTCAATAGTTTGGTATTTGATGGTGTACACAACTAGACAATACCAAACACAGAGGGATCCTACTCATTTCAGTGTCCAGCGACATACGTAACTCGACGACACGAAGCAAGTTGAACAGTAGTCGGAAAGGCTGCTGTTTGGGCGGCAAAGAAGCTGATGTCCATCCCTTCTCTTGACTATCCGACGTCCATGAAGTCACTTTCGATGAAGGATGAAGTACCTTGAGTCGTAGGGGATTTGATAGTAACGTTTTCTCATCAAAACGAGGCTTGAGGATGCCAGAGGGGGGGGGGGGCTTGGCGTTGGTGGATAGAATTTGTCCGTCGTTTTCCTTTTGCTTGGGTGGCAGTCTTTAGACAGAAGGCTGGGCTCCGATGTCCTTATGGCTGGCAGGAGGCTGTTGGCCGTAGGGGCTGTGGTGGCCAGAGATGATAGGCGGCGGACCAAAGAGGAGAACCCTCCTTGGTGGTTGGCGGCGGCGACACAAGAGAAGAGGAGAGGAGAAAATGAATAACCCAACACTTAGATTTTATCCAAGAGATTAATTCCTTTCTCTTCCCATAGAGGGGTATTTATACACCTCTCCTCAATGACTTGGGGAACAAGTCATCTCCCAAGCCCGAAGCTCAATAGCAACCCGATCCACTACCATTAAGCCATGGTTTGGTTCAACACCAAACCATGTTGGTTCAAAACCAAACCACTTTTAATTAAAACCAAACCAATTTGGTTTATAATTAAACCAAATAAGGACCAATCTTGTCTTCAAAAGACGTGGCTCATCCATGCTTTCATTATGGCAAAAGATCTTTCATATGGTCCAACCAGACTTATTCTCTCTCGATCTGAGAATCTTATTCTCAAACTAGTTTTAAGTCTTTTGGATAACCTTGTAGTGCGTGTAACCAAATAGGTTCCCGATTATGTTGGTCATTTGTAATTAACCATTAATTATGAATAGATCATGAGTGACACCTAGTAGTACATCTTGACCCCCAATTGATCGAAAAATCAACGGTTGATTCCATAACCACTTTTGAACTTTTCAACAGCTATAGTGAGTTCTGCCTCGTTAATTTCACTGGTCTTATACCCACTTGGTTAATATGGTTTATGTGTTAATCCCAACTAGGCTGACTATGTCACACCTAGCCCAAATTATACTTCCTCATCTTGTGGATTCAAATTACTCAGACATGTGTCAAAGAGTATCATACCCTTGATATGTGAAGCTTTGGACAAAGATTTCGAGTAATAATCTTTACAAGTAGGCATAGGGTATACGTCTCCTTATACAAGGAGCAATAAATTCTCTGTGGGCTATTCAAACACCTTTTGACACTTCAAATTTTACCCAATCATCCCTGGTCCACATCTCCAAGGAGATGTTTACTTAAGATGTCAAAGTATACGTCTTCATGACCAAGATGACTTGAATACCTCAAGTCGAAGGAAACTTACACTTAAGTTGTAATGAGATCTTCATTGAGATATTCATATATGTACAGACCCATATGAAGTCTCATGGCAGGTCACTCCAATGAACTAGTTACCTTTAACTAGCATCCATGTTTAACTCTCGACATCCCAATGTCTCCATCCATTGAGGAATGTCTGCTTGGTTAAACCAAGGAGTCTAATACGTGCTAGTCCCACAGAATTGATGATGTCCAAACTCATCAATTCATCGACTAGGGAATGTTTCAATACATTCATAATTACACATGTAGAGATGCTCACTAGCTGTGATCCAATTACAAGTTTTCTCATGCTATGAATTATTTTGCGGACATTCAGTAAGTGAGTTTAAGATCCAATCATACACATGAAGAATGTGCGCCCAAATAGTGAATTATTTATTTATCTAATAAATAGTACATACTATAAGATAATTATTTTAGGACACCTCTCAAATATAACAATAAGAAACCATAGCATACATTTTTCAATGAGTGGATTTGTTACCTCATCAACTAACTCATTTGAATTTCTAATCAGACCTGAGTCTGATGTGTAGTTATAGTCCGAATCAGACTTAGAATTTGATTCTTCTTTGGTTGCCACCAATACTATCAAGTTAACTTAGTTTGAGTCTAATCTGGATTCTGATGATGACTCATCCTAGGTTGACTTTAATGCTTTATTCTTCCTCTTCTTCTTCTTTTTAGGTTCTTTCTCTTTCTCTTTCAGAAGTGGATAGTCAATTTTAAAATGACCCTTCTTATTGCAATCAAAACATCAAACTTTGGCTAGATCTTTCTTCGAGATCTCCTTCTTCATGAATCTCTGAGAGAACTTCTTTCGTTGGATCATCTGGTTAACTAAGTGTGTGACTTTCAAAAATAGGTCATCTTCATTAGTTGTTGATTCAGACTCGTATTCCGATTCGGTCTCCTCTTTCGGCTTGGATTTTGACTTGGATTTTCTTGTAATTAAGGCTATACCCTTCTTCTTCTTTTTATTTATCAATGTTAGTTTGTTCATGTAGCTTAAAATTACAAAAGAATTCATCTAGTTTAATAATTGAAAGATGCTTGGATACTTTCTAAACATCAACCATTGATGCCAATAAAGTGGTCCTTGGAAATTCCTTAAGTGCGTACCTGATCAAGTCGTGATTGTCAACTTGTTCATCGATTGCGTGGATGTCGTTCAAAATTTCTTTAAAGCGATTATGGTGCTCACTTACGGATTCACCCTCCTTCATTGGGATATTTTGGAGCTGACTTAGTAGCAGATCCTTCTTTATCGTTCGTGAGTTAGCTGAACTTTCATGCAACTCAATTAGTTTTTCTCAAAGTTGCTTAGTGCTGCTGAACGGTCCAACTTTACTCAATTGTTCTTGAGTTATCCCACATTGTAGTGTGGTTGTCGTTATAACATTGGCTTGAGCTTTTCTTTTAGTGTCACTTGTCTAGTTGCTGAAGTCAATTGGCTCGCCATTTTCACTTATAGGTAGTTCAAAACCAATCTTTACTATCAAATAGTGTTTTTTATCTCATTCATGAGATAGAATTTCATCCTACCTTTCTAATAGGAAAAATTGTTGTCATTGAAGAGTGGAGGGCGAGTTGTGCTGAATCCTTCTTGCAAAGACATTTTTCCAAGATTCTTGCAAACCTTGGGTTAGTAACATAGTAATATATCATACAAATTTGTTCAAAATTAGTTAAGTTCTGGGACAAGATTTTGGTTTGTTTGGGTTTGGTCTGGTTGTAGTTAGGGTTTGGATTTAGTTTGGGCTAGGCTCGGATTTTGTTGAATAATTTTAAATTGTTTGTTCCGACTCAAAGTGCAAGGTTTGACCTATGTTAGATTCTATTTTTTCTTTGGGCTAATTAAGTAAAAGTTTCCTAAATTAGCTTCCAAGTAGTGGCAAGGCACATGAGCCTTCTTGATCGAAACAACGATCACTTCATAAGACAAAGTTAACTTAAGAATCTAGCACTAAATCAATTTTAATACAATGCCTTGGTCTAACTGATTTAGAGTGAGGTGAGTTAGCTTCAACTAGTTCCACATGACTAGATGCACCAGGTAGGGTACTCCTTACCCAACCTAGACATGAACCAAACAAAACTTTCCTAGCATACTTTCAGCTCAACTAATTCTAATACCAAATTGTAGGATCGAACTCGACTCTAGAGGGGGTGAATATCAATAATAATTTTATGAGCCAATATTTTCATAAATAATTAAAATTAGAGAGTAGCACAGAAGAAATAATTGAAATATTAACTTAGCAGAGATTTAACCAAAAGCAACAAACAATGTAAGCATGCAAAACTTGTTCAGTAGTTTGTCTATTAAAGCAGAGATAGACACACACAATAAAAAAATGATTATTATTTCTTTATTTCTCATTTCCCTAAATCTTTTGGAAAGGTGGAGAAACCTTACAGAAAAAATCTAAAAAATTAACCACAAATAAAACAAGTATGACAACACAAGAAAAATGAAAGATTATGCTAGGTGTTGCCAATCAGAATTGAAGCGCGAGGTTGTAGCGTGTCATTGTCACAGCAGAGAAAGCACGAGAGCACTAGGAGCATGAGCACAAAGATGAATTGATTCAAAAGGATTGATTATGAAAACTCTACCTTGAGGTCCTTTATATAGCCTTCTTCTATTGTTGACATGATACCCTCTAGTCGACTAGAACCTCCCCGGTCACCTGGAGCATGTTGACGTGGTTACAACGTCTATTCGGTAGATAACGTTGTCTACGTTTTCTAGTGAAGATCTCCAGTCACCTGGAGTATGGTCAAATATGATCTTGATTGGCTCACTTGGATCATTGGATCTCATTCTCTACCGGTCATTTGGAAATAGCACCGGTCACTTATACGCTCTGATCGCCCTGATCTAGCTACGATCACCTGGACCCTTCGACTTTGCTGTCGAGAGTTATCACCAACTAGTTGCCAAAACTCCTTGCGATCGCTTAGAACCGTCGAACTTTGCTTCCCTACAATTTTTACGCATAATGAGTTTGCTAAAATATTTAAAGATACTCGCACTTACTTGACTAGATGTCCAACTCCTAGCTGACCCATCTAGTGTGAGTTGCCAAGCTACAACTCCTAGATAATTCCACTTGGACTTGTTCGTCAAGCCTTTAGCTCCCAGCTGACTCCACTTGTACTTGTCCTCAAATCCTTTCCACCTAGTTCCCAACTAGAACTTTCTTACCTGGCTCCCAACTAAGACTTACCTCCTTCCTAATTCCAATCAAGGCTTCAGTTGCCTATCTCCACTAGGACTTAGCCAATGTATGGTTCCCAACTAGGATTTCGTTTACCTTAGCTTCACTAGGACTTTGCCACTACCTAGTTCTCAATCAGGACTTTACCATTTGTCAAGTAACCTACTCCTACACACTTGATACCAACTTGTTAGATCTCAACAAACCTAAATTTAACCTTAGTCATACATCAAATATTTGGGTTACATGTTGTGCTCCTAGCGCCAACACCTTAGTGAGCCTATTGATAAAGGAGAGAAGTGTAATCTTCTCAAACCATGTGCTCCAGATTAAAAATAATAGAGGTCAAGCTTAGGACCTAAAATAAGTGCTTCTTGGGAGGCAACCCAAGTTTCTTTTTTGTTTAAGTTTTTCTTTTGATCCTTATACAAAAAAACTTGAGAATGCCCCACGAGTGGGCCATGCAAGCCACCATGCCCGTAGTGGCTCAAGCGGTGACAAATAGGACACATTTCGAATGCTCCATGGGTAACCTACGACACTTGCCATGGTCATGACATAGTTCGACTGATCCAAGGGATCAGTCGACCGAACAAAGAAGGTAAAAATAGCTGTCAGATCGTATCAACGCAGAATAGGTAAACAGAGGGATCGGTCGACCGATAAGCTTTATCAGTCGACCGATCAAGCGTGATTTCCGGGATCGAACGGATCGGATCAGAGCAAAGAAGGAAGGCCGCGGGTTCAGTCGACCGATGGGAGGATCAGTCGACTGAACGGTTTTCCAGTCGACCGAACGCAGCCTATAAAAGAAGCCCTCGGGGTCCGAGCCGAAGATAACTTTCTCTGCTCCTCATTCTGTTCCTACTACTGCTGTTCGTGCAAGCTGCTGCTACTACATCAAGAAGCAACCCGACAACCTACGCTTAAGCTTATTTGTTTCATTGTCGGTATTTTTCATTCTTGCACAATATTTATAATTTGCATGCTTGTACTATCTTGCTTCCTCGGAAGAACTACTTTATTGAATTAACCCATCGATACGATCCAAAGGATTTTTTTGCTTGGAGTAGGAGTCGGCTGGGCTCCGAACCAACTAAAAAGAAGTGTGATTACATAGTTTTAATTTCCGCTGCTACTTTGATTTACGAACGAAAAAGAAAAGATTTTTAAACGAGATTCACTCTCCCCTCTCTCTCGTCTCTAATGATCCAACAAGATGTATCTCTGCCCTTTGGAGAGGTGCTAACCATCAATCAGGAAGTCAGGGGATGTTCCTTGGACTTCGGTAGTCATTCGCTATCTGTGGACCTTTAGATGCATCATATGACAGAGTTTGACACTCTCCTGAGCATGAGTTGGTTGAATACCCAGAGTTGAGTGTTGAGCGAGAGTTGTCACTTTTTGATATTTGGATAGATTTTTTGTGGGAATTCGTTGTGACCAGGGATGATGTGATGTCTATTATTTCAGCACTACAAGCGTAGATGCTATTATCCCAGGGTTGTCAGGATATAGGTTGTCATTGGTTAAGGTTGTGGGAGATGTTGTTTTACAACTCTCGGATGTTCCGATAGTTCGAGAATTTCCAGACACATTTCCGGAAGAACTTTCCGATTTTCCCCCGCAAAGGCAGGTGGAATTCATGATTGAATTGTTCTTGGGTACAACACCAGTATCAAAGGCTTTGTAGAGAATGACACCAAAGGAACTGGAGGAGCTCAATATACAGTTACAGGAGTTGTCGGATAGATGATTTATCCGCCCTAGTGTGTCACATTGGGGAGCTCCAATGCTATTGTCAAAAGAAAGACGTGTCACTTAGATTATGTATTGACTATCGACAACCGAATTTAGTGACCGTCAAGAACAAATATTCCCTGCCACGGATAGAGGACTTATTTGATCAGTGAAATAATACTTGTGTGTATTCTAAGATTGACTTACACTCAAGCTATCATCTGCTTAGAGTAAGAGATGCGGATATTCAAAAGACAACATTCCGTATTCGGTACGGGCATTATGAGTTTTTTTTTTAGTGATGCCATTTGGGCTTACTAATGCCCCTGCTGTTTTTATGGACCTGATGAATTGGGTATTCCTTGAGTATTTGGATCAATTTGTTATTGTCTTCATTGACGATATTTTGATTTACTCACGGATTGAGAAGGAACATGAACAACATCTCCGAATAGTTCTGGAAACGCTACGACGAGAACGTCTGTATTGTGAAGTTTAGCAAATATAAATTTTAGGTTGTCTACAATGGGATTTCTCGGACATGTGATTTCGAGTAGGAGCATATCTGTAGACCCTCGGATGATAGAGGCTGTTAATGGTTGAGAGCAACCGAAGTTGGTACAACAGGTTCGTAGGATTGACTGGATATTACCGGAGATTTTGTAGAGGGTTATCCAGCATCGCTCTACCATTGACTTGATTGACTAGGAAAGGAGAAAAATTTGCATGTATAGAGGCTTACGAGACAAGTCTCTAAGAGCTCAAACAAAGACTAGTTATTGCATCCGTCTTCGTGTTTCCCTTTGGGGAAAATAGTTTGTGCTTTACATTGATGCATCGTTGCTAGGGTTAGGTGCAGCTCGAATGCAGCACACATGAGTGGTATTATATACTTCTCATCAGTTGGAGAAATACGAGAAGAATTACTCTGTTTACAATTTGGGAATTGACAACTATTATTTTCACGCTGTAATTATGGAGACATTATCCGTAGGAAGTTCTAGCTAGTTATCGAACAACAGATACAGATTTGATATAGGATTTTTCTCGGAGTTGGAATTAGTAGAACAAGAATAGACAAAACATGGATTTGTGGTATCCAGGGTTGCTCGACCCCCCCCCCCTCCCCAATTTGGAATAAACTAAGAAGCACGGTTTAGTTATTAGCATCTGAGGTATCTGTGTAGTAGAGTGGTTTTAGGACTGTAGACATATTTCACTTGTGATGAATAAATGACATGCATGTTTGGTTACATGCTACCTTCGAGGAATATGCAGTTAATAAAGAAGTTAAGACAAGAGTTGATAGGAGTTCAGAAAACAGGAAATTTAAAGCCATTAAATGAGAAGCTGAGTGTCAAGGTTGATGACAACATTATATTGATGAGGAGATAATCTGAAAGTTTGAGGATGATATTAAAGCTTAATACCCTCACCTATTTATATAAGGTGCGTAAGTTTTATTCAGTACTCAAAGGGATTGATTATGCTATGGTTAGATTATCGCATCTGGATAATAAATTTGGGGACCAAATTCTTATTAGTGGGGGAGAATGTAAAATATGACAAACTAAATTTAAGCCTTAAAAATAAGAAATAAATTATTGGAAAACTTTTGGGAATTTAGAAATTTTTCGGGGACTAATCCGAAGTCATATGAATTAATTTGGAGTAATTACTAATTTAAAGGGAGTTGATTAAATCAATTAAAC
>JBBUKS010037609.1:0-10744 GCA_038050645.1 Hedychium gardnerianum | reverse complement strand
GATCTTCAGCCTCCGACTACTAAGACCCACGGCATCGTCCGGCCGTCGTCGGGTCAACATTAACAACAACATATAGCTATTGTTCCCGCATGTGCAACCATCTCCCAACCACCGCCGGTGCCCTCCAAGTGTCGCCGGCCATCCGACCACCCTTCCCCAGCCAATTACCGGTGGGAGGACTTCCTAGCAAGGACCAAAGCTGCCGATAACGATTCTAGCATCGCTGGACAACAACCTTGTAAAGGTTGCTTGTTGTTCGTTTTGTGTCATCTTGGTTGCTTCGGTCATGGGAGACGAATCAAACCAAGATCCCTCTCTCGGATAGTTTTGTCTCCCCACTTCATCTAGTACCAAAGTGGAGACATGGATTGGACTTAACGAAGTCGTCTATCGGTATTCTCGGCGTGGATACAAATAGAGGTGAGGCTTCATAATGTCTCTTGCTTGATTCTATAAGAGGCTAGCCTTGCAGGCTAGCAAACACTCTCTACAAGATTAATAACGAACTCATGGGTATAACTATAATAAGTTATTTATCATAAAATTTTATTATGCGATTATGTCTGCATGAATGTATCTCATATGCGTGTGGTACGTGTGATGTAATAATTAGGTTATTATATCTTTTATTTTTGCTTCCACTACATGTTTGTGAAACGTGTTTTAGCACCCAGTGAAATTGAGCTATCCAATAGTATTATCAGAGCCTGATCATGCTTTTACATAATCGTAAAATAATTTTACGAGTCGTATTTGATCGTAGAACTAGATTCGAAAAGTTTCATATTTTGCCAAAGAATTCTAATTTTGAAATATTTTCTAATTTGTTAAGAAAATTTACTTTTGAAATTTTCTTAAATAATTTAGGAAATTTTTAATTTTTAAAATTTTTTCTAATTTGTTAGGAAAATTCATTTATGGAAAGTTTTCTATTTTTTTTCAGAAAAATTCAATTTTGGAATATTTCCTAATTTGTTAGGAAAATCTAATTTTAGAAATTTTCTAAAATAATTTAAGAAATTTCATTTATTGAAAGTTTTCTATTTTGTAGGAGAAAATTCAATATTATAATATTTCTTGATTTGTTAGAAAAAAAATCAATTTTGGAAAAATTTATTAAATATTTTAGAAAATTTCAATTAAGGAAAGATTCTAATTTAATTATGATTATTATAATTATATTTCCTAATTTGTTTGGAAATATTTACGTAAGAAATTATTTCCTAATTAAATTAGATTTTCTTGATTAAGATTTTTCTTAAATAAAAATATATAATTAGATTGAGAAATTTGTTTCCTAATTTAATTAAAGAATCTTGATTTATGAAAATCAAGTTCTTAATCATATTCTAAATCCAAATAGATTATATGACAACAATGACATGAGTTATACTATCTTATATTAGTTATGTCATGCCATATAAATAGCCATGATTTGTTGGATTAATTATGTCATGCTATATATATGTCATATAATGTTTATGTCATGCGTACGATGTGTTATACCATCATATATGTCATGTGTGCGATGTGACATGCCATTATTTCTATCATGCATGATATATATTGATGACGATGAGACCTAAATCCCTTATGTCAATTTTAAAGTCTACACCTTTCATTAATATGTTAAGAACCAGAGTCTAATTTCTTGTTTGGGTTATTGGACTCACTCCAAGCTCGACCTGAAATTAGATATGTTTGAACCATTAAGATATGATCTCACGATTAACGAGTCGATTTTAACTTGAAACATTAGCTTGTTGGACAAACTCCAAGGTTAATGTGGATAGAGGTAAAGTTGGGTGATATACATAAGATGTATACTTGTTAATGAATTAACAACCCAACGTTTATGCGAATATCAACTAGTTGATAGCATAATGTGGTAGTTATGTATAATCGATACATAATTGGTATATGTGATACCTACCACTATAGCTAAGAATGGCTTGTTGAACTCGCTCCATGGTTGTTCTTATCTTTGGTAGATATCAAACCACTTGGAGAAATACCTATGATCTGCTAAATTCAAAGTAAGGGCTCTTGAATTTGATAAATAAGTAGGATGCTTGTATGTATGTAAATTGTTTACATTTAAAAAAAGTGTCTCTCATATATTTTCTCATTTTATATTTTTAGTTTATTAGATTATGCACGACGTGTTTGAATTGTCGCTCGATTTTGGACATGAACAAACTAACTAGGCTGAACTTCCTAGACTGGTATCGGAATTTGAGAATTGTTCTCAAATATGAAAATATAGCCTATGTCCTGGAAGTGTCTCTTCCCGAACCTCTTGCCGATGATACTATTGATGACCAAAGGTTTGTTTATCAAAAGCATATGACTCACTCGGATATGGCAAGCTGCATCATGCTAGCCTCGATGTCTCTTGAATTGCAAAAACAACATGAGCATATGGATGCTCATATTATTGTTTCTCATCTGTGTTAGTTGTTTGATGAGTAAGCGATATCCGAATGGTTTGATATATCCAGGCTCCTCTTTCACATATATGTAATGACATACAAGGGCTAGGGAATAGTAGAAGACTGGACAAGGGACAATCAAATTTGTGAGTTGGCAATGGAGCAAAGGTTGTAACTATCGACGTCAAAACGTATTTGTTAAAGCTTCCTAGTTGACTACTTTTGGAATTGGATAATTATTATTTTGTTCCTGGATTAATAAAGAACATTATTTCTATTTTGCGTTTAAATAGAAAAGGTTTTTATTTGAAATTTAGTAACAATTATTGTTACATAACATTGAATGTCGTTCTTTATGAGACTGGAACATTATGCAATGGCATCTATGCGCTAGATATATCCAATGATGTATTCAATATCAAAATAAGCAACAAGTGTTCTCGAATGGATGATCACTTAACCTCCTACTCATAGCATTGTCGCCTTGTGTCCAAACTACAAAAGGTTGGAAGTGTGGAATCATTTGAATTGGATTTATTTGATACATGTGTCTTATGCATAAAAGGCAAGATGATTAAGTTATATGTTTTTAGAAAAGGTGAAATAGTGGGAGAGTTTCTCAGTCTCATACATACTGATATATGTGGATCGATATCAACTCATGCACGAGGAGGTTATAGCTACTTCCTTACCTCTATCAATGATTACTCATAATTTGGGTATGTGTATCTATTAAGACACAAATTTTAGGCCTTTGAAAAGTTCAAAGAATTCAGAAATGAAGTAGAGAAACAACTTGGAAAAAGTATTAAGATACATCAATCTGATCGAGGTGGTGAATACTTAAGTCAAGAGTTTCAAGATAATCTTAGGGACAATGGGATATTGTCTCAATGGAATTGTCCTTATATGCCACAACACAATGGTGTATCAAAAAGGTAAAACTAAACCTTGTTGGAAATGGTTAGATCAATGATGAATTATGCAAGTCTTCATAAATCCTTTTAGGGTTATGCACTGGAGACAGTTGTTTACTTGCTAAACAAGTCCTAGCAAAGGTAATCTCTACTACTCCATTTGAGAAGTAGACCAGTAAGAAATCTCATCCATCTTATTTGAAGATATGGGGTTGTCCTACTTATGTGAAGAGGACGTCATTAGACAAGCTGAATGCTAAGTCTGATAAGTGTCTATTTATTGGTTATCCTAAGGAAACTAGGTGTTACCAATTATGTCATTCCTTTGAACAAAAAGTATTTATTTCAAGGCATGCTATATTCCTAGAGAAAGAATTTCTCTTGCAGGAAAATAGTGGGAGTGAAGTTGAACTTGAGGAAGTTCAAGATACTACAATAGACACAGAAGAGACGCCTAGTCAAGAATCACAACTGATTACTTATGATGATTAGCCATCGAATGAACTATGGAGACACCACCTCTTTATAGATCTAGTAAGATACGTATGATTCCTGAGAGATATGAATTTCTCATAAGTGAATCAAATGACATATTGCTCATTGAGGATAAGGAACCTACTGATTATGAGGAAGTTCTGAAAAGTTCAGAAAGGGACAAGTGGCTAACAACTATGAAGTCAGAAATGGATTTCATGTACAAAAACCAAGTTTGGAACTTGGTAGACCCACCTAAAGGCATTACGCCTATTGGGTGTATGTGGGTTTTCAAGAAGAAAATTGGCATGGATGGTAATATAATTACCTACAAAGCATGATTATTGGAAAAAGGCTATCGTTAAAAGCAAGGTGTTGACTATGATGAAACCTTCTCACCTATAGCTATGTTTAAATTCATTCGAATACTCCTGGCCATAGTAGCTCATTATGATTATGAGATATGACAGATAAATGTAAAATGGGTTTCCTCAATGTAAATCTATTTGAGGAGGTGTATATGATAGAACCTGAGGGTTTCATATTTGTTGATAAGAATAAAGTATGCAAGCTTCAACGATCCATTTATGCATTGAAGCAAGTATCCAGGAGTTGGAATATATGTTTTGATGAGGCAATCAAAGAGTTTAATTTCTCACAAAATTTTGACGAACCTTGTGTGTACCAGAAGGTTAGTGGGAGTGTGGTTGTATTTCTAGTGTTATGTTGAGTACATATTGCTTATAGGAAACGATATATCTGTTCTATAGTCAGTTAAGGGTTGGTTGTCCAAAACATTCTCCATTAAAAATTTGGGAGAAGCAACCTACATCCTTGGGATTAAAATCTATAGAGATAGATCGAAATGGTTTCTTGGTCTTTCGCAGTTTACATATATAGATAAAGTGATAAAGTGGTTTAGCATGGATGAATCCATGAAAGGTTCTATACTCATGTGGTATAAGATTCACCTTTCGAAGTCTATGTGCCCATGCACAGAGGACGAGCGGATTTGCATGAGTAAATATCCTATGCATCAACAATAGGATCTATCATGTATGCTATATTATGCACAAGGCCCGATATATCATATGCTCTAAGTGTAATGAGCATATACTAGTAAGATCCAAGATGGATCATTGGGCGGCTGTTAAGGCAATCCTTAAGTACTTAAGAAGAACTAAAGATATATTCTTGGTACATCGAGATGGTGATATGATTACACACGAGTATACTAATGTCAGCTTCCAAAGAGACAAGGATGACTCCAAGTCTCAATTTGGATACATATTTACATTGAATGGAGGCGCAATAAGTTGGAAGAATTCCAAGTAAGACACTGTTGTGGATTCTACCAACGAGGCAGAATACATTGCAACTTTTGAAGTAGCAAAGGAAGCAGTTTGGATCAAGAAGTTCATCTCTGAACTATGAGTGGTTCCAACCAATGTTAAAGCATTACCAATTTACTACGACAACACTAGAGCCATTGCTCAGGCAAAGAAACCCAGGTATCACCAATGATCCAAACATGGGCTTCGCCGCTATCATCTAATCAGAGAGATCATTAGTAGGAATGAAATACAAATCAAGAAGATTTCCAACAAAAGGAGCCTAACGGATCCTTTGAAAAATGATTTACCACAAAGTATGTTTGAGAGTCATGTCCAGACTTATGCTATTGGATATCATGGTGATTGATATTAGGCCAAGTGAGAGTATGTTATATTTGAGAGATGTCCTATGACAATCGCCTTATGGTATGTATTATTTATTGGATAAATAAATGATTCATTACTTGAGTGCATATTTTTTATGTATATTATTAGATCTTAAAATATTTACTGAATGTCCACAATATAATTCATAGCATAAGAGAACTTGTGATTAGATCACAACTAATGAGCATCTTTACATGTGTAATTATGAATGTATTGAAACCTTCCCTAGTCGATGAAATAATGAGTTCGGGCATCATCGATTCTGTAAGGCTAGCATGAGTTATACTACTTGGTCTAACCAAGCAACTGTTCCTCATTGGCTGGAGGCATTATGATGTCAAGAGTTAAACATGGATGTTATTTAAAGGTAACTAGTTCATTAAAATGAATTTTCATGAGACTTCATATGATTCTTCACATATTAGATATGTCAATGAAGATTTTATTGCATCTTAATTTCAAGTTTCCTTCTACTTTAGGTATTAAAGTCATCTTAGTCATGGAGACTTATACTTTGACATCTTAAGCAAACATCTCCTTCGAGGTGTGGACCCAAGATGATTGGGTATAAGTTTGAAGTGCCCAAAGATGTTTGAATAGCCCATATAAGATTAACCACTCCTTATATAAGGAGACATATACCCTATGGCCACTTGTTAGGATTATTACTCGTAAGTCTTTGGCCAAAGAAGAACACATCAAGAGAATGATCTTCTTGGATAATGTGTTTGAGTAATTTGAATCTGCAGGACAAGGAACTATTACTTGGGCTAGGTGTGACATAGTTAGCCTAGTGGGGACTGACACATAGAGCATGTTCTAAACTAAATGGATATAAGATGAGTGAAAGGAATGAGGCATGATATATTGTAGTTGCTGAAGGGTTCAGAAGTGGTTCTAGAATCAACCGTTGATTTTTCTATCAATTGGGGATCATGATGTACTACCAGGTGTCACTCATGATTTATTCATAATTAATGGTTAATTTCCAATGACTAACATAATTGGGAACCTACAAGGTCTCACGCACTACAAGTTTATCCAAAAGACTTAAAACGAGTTTGAGAATTTGATTCTCAAATCGAGAGAGAATATGGAAGGTATTTGGCCAGAGACAAAACGAGGATAAACCACATCTTTTGATGATGAATTAGAGCCTATTTGGTTTGATTATAAACCAAATTAGTTTGGTTTGGTTATTGAACCAAGTGGTTTGTTTTGAACCAATATGGTTTAGTCTTGAAGCAAACCATGACTTAATTGGGTTGCTATTGGGTTTTGGTCTTGAAAGATGACTTATTCTTCAAGTCATTAAGAAGAGGTTATAAATACTCTTCCATAAGAAGATAAATTAATAAGAGTTTTAGAGGAAAACTAATTGTTAGGTTTTTTTCAAAAACATCTTCTCTCTCCCTCTCCTCTCTTAGCCACTGACCACAAGGGGAGAAGTTCCCCTTGCGCCATCGCCATCTTCGCAGGAAAGTAGCCACACCAGCTGCCCTCCAATTAGCCGTCGACCACTAGGACCCACACTTCCATTCGGCCACCGTCCAACCGCCGTCACGTTAGCACAAACAACAGCATATAGCTAATGTTCAGGCTATGCAACTGACTCCCAACCGCTGTCGCCACCCTCCAAGCACCGTTGACCATCCAAACACCCTTCTGGTCATTCACCGATGGGAGGACTTCACTGGCAGTGATTCTAGCACCGTTGGATAAAAACCTTATAAAGTTTTCTTATCGTTGAATTTGTGTCATCTTGGTTGCTTCGGCCGTTGGACATGAATCAAGCCATGATCCCTCTCTAGGATCATTTTGTCTCCCCACTTTGGCTAGTACCAAAGAGGAGACATGACTCGGACTTACCAAAGTCTTCTATCGGAGTTCTCAATGTGGATACAAATAGAGGCGAGACTTCATAGTGCCGCTTGGTTGATTCTAGAAGAGGCTAGCCATGTGAGGCTAGCAATCGCTCTATACAAGGTTCATAACGAACTTGCAGGTATAACTAGAATAAAATTATTTATCATAAAATTTTATTATGACATTATGTCTGCATGAATGTATCCTTTATGCATATGGTGTGTGTGATGTAATAATTATTGGTGTTAGAAGAATTAGCTAATCAAACTTATGTTTTGATAGATGACAAAGGTTCAAAGTTAAGATTTATTGTTATCTAATGAATCTGACTAAGTGTGCAAGAAGCTCAAACAGAAAGTCCTAAGGGAACTTAGGCAAGGTGAAAGTCCTAGTTGAGGCTAGGAAATTAAGTCCTGGTTAGTTGGACTGGGCAAGAAGTCCTGATCAAGGAGATTGTGCAACGAAGTCCTAGTCAAGTGGACTAGCAAGAAGTCCTGATCAGGGAGATTGGGCAACGAAGTCCTGGTCCAGAGGACTGGAAAGAAGTCTTGAAAGATCGAGGATATCGGGTAGAAGTCCTAGGGGTCGAGGATACTAGGAAGAAAGCCCTGGGGGTCGAGAACACCAGGCAGAAGTCTATGCATGTCAAGGATCAAACATCTAGCGGGAAGTCCCGAAGGTCAAGATCAGATGCTTAGCGAAAGTCCAAACAGTCCAGAGGTCCAGATGTTTGGCAACAGGTAAACTCTCCCGAGATGAGAAGGTGAGGACGCGTTCCCTGTTAAGGGAACAGTAGGCGTCAGTTCGACCTAGGGTTTCACTACAAACCCAAAAGTCAAAACCGGATAGTCCTGAGACTGTCAAATGTTATTTCTTCTATTATATATTGTGTTTATGCTAACATTGTGATGCAGAAGTTGAAACCTGGAATTTGCTAAACTAGACTCTTAGAAGGATCCAGACGCCTCAAGATGAACCAGGCACCTCAAAGGGATTAAGGCGCCTCAATGACCTCAATGCGAGCAAGATGAGGTGGCAGCCTCTGGTTGGACGATGCATGTCAGCAACTAGGTGCCTGAATGGGATTGAGGTGCCTGGGTCAGAATAGACTCTCTAGAGTCGAGCTATGGTCAGGTTGAGCCACTTTGGCAATTGAGGCATCTCAAAGGGATTAAGGCGCTTGGAAGCGGATAAGGCGCGGCAAACTCGGATCTGATCAGATCGACTCGGATAGAGGCACCTCAATGCAAATAGAGGTGCCTGGATGGAATTTCACAAGACTATTTGGAATGAAATTTGACCAAATAAAAGAATATTTGACTAGCAGCTTTGGAATGGAATTCCACATGACTTTCATACTCATGCGCTGCTCTGAAAAGCCCTCCACGACGCCGAAATGCTGCTCCGACAACCAACGCTAAAGATACTACTCTAAAGTTGTCGGTAATGTTCTTTGTAAGTGTTCATTATTTTAAAGTATTGTAAACATCGTGCTCATAGTTGATTGCCCAAATGAAAGCACTCAACGGGTGCAACCCTTAGACTAGCAACCGCTGGGTTATGAACCAAGTAAAAACAAAGGTTAGTTTGTTTTTATTACTAGTTCTTTATTTTCGCTGCATACTCGAGATTACGAAAAAGTCTAAAAAAGTGACACGCGCTATTCCCCCACCCCTTTTTTTATTTTTCATTTTAAAGTTTTTACCGTAAGTCATAATTGGTGTAATAACCTTTTTTGACAAATTTCTCATTATTTTTTTTTGATTTTTCCTCGAAATTGGTGCAACACCACTCGAGTAAATATTTTTTTCATTATTCTTCTCCCGCACTACTAATCCAAGACCAAGTCTTGGCGCATTCCTTTTTGTTTTTATCGTGCAAGATTTTTTATGGCTCATCAAGAAGGCTACAGTACTGCTCGCCCACCACTCTTCTTTGGTGAGGATTTCAACTACTGGAAGGGTTGGATGGAGCTCCATCTACAGACTCAAGTAGAGATGTGGATCTCTATCCAAACATGATTCACACTCCCCATCGAAGACGGAGTACCTCTCCCTTGCAACAAATGGGATGCACCTACAAGAAGGAAGATTGAGGCCAATGCTAAAGTAACTCAAACTCTCCAATGCGGCCAAACCAAAGAGGAGTTGAACAGGGTCAGACCTTTCACCAGCGCCAACGATCTAGGGAGAAACTCATAAAATTAAACGAAGGGACCTCCAACTTGAAAGTAAGTAAATGTGATTTAATATTAAATAAACTATATAATATTAAAATGCAGGAAGGTGAGTCGGCAAGTCAACTAGATGCTCGGTTCCAAGTTCTACTCAATGGACTCGACTCAATCGAACAGAAAGTGGAAAATCGCGATATTATAAGGTATACACTACAAGCCTTTCCTAGAAATATCTTATGGGCATCTATGGTAGATGCCTACAAGCTTTCCAAGGATTTTTCATCTATTAGACTAGACGAGTTATTTTTCAAATTTGAATTGCATGAACAGACTAAAGCACACTCTGCCGAGAAAGGAATTGCTTTGCTTACAAGAAAATTCAAGACTAAGGAGTCAAACCCCAAATTCCAACCTGAACCTGAATCTGAAGATGAATCAGACTCAGAAGATGACAAGGAGATCACCTCTGAATTAGTCAGCCTAGTTCGAAAAATGCTAATGAAAAAGAGGATGATCCAATTAAGGACCTTCAAAGCAACGTGGTCCGAGTCCTCAGAAGAGTCAGATGAAGAAGAAGATACTCCAATGAGCCTCTTGGCATTACCTATGCAAGCACAAGAAATTGACACCGAGTCTAAGTCTGAAATTGAATCCAAAGCTAAGTTCAAGTATGAAGCTGAGTCTGAGAGAAGCCATGGATCCGTATCCGTTTTTGAAGGGCTAAACACCACTGTATGTCCTATCTTAGTTAACAAGTTGTATGATTTAATTAGATATATAACTCGTAAATTTGTTAAGTCCAACATCCAGGTTGAGTCTCTCCAAAAACTGGTAAAAGTCTTTAAGGAAGAGACTAACACAAGTCCTTTGACTGAGCCAGTTCAAGGTGGAACTTCAACTCAAGTCCAACAACTTGAGGATGAAAATTCTAATTTGAAAACTCAAGTCAAAGAACTTGAAAACACGTTAGAACAGTTCTCTATGGGTTCCAAATGTCTTGACATGATATGTCACGCCCCGAGAGGGTATTTATCCGACGAAAATCGGACAGCACCTCCCCTGTACGGCGGACAATATTTCGGAATACACAATACATCTACACATAAATACCCAACACGGGTATGTATAGCAATATAAAAGACAATAATAAAACACAAA
>JBBUKS010037598.1:0-10744 GCA_038050645.1 Hedychium gardnerianum | reverse complement strand
CTTTCAACCCCACCCCCTAGAATCTCTCAAGATGTTGAAATATTTTTGGAGAAGATCATGCTCACAAAAAGAAGGTGCATCCAACAACAAAAGAAAAGAAAAGCTTGCTTCCAAGAATGAACAAATGGCACACTTCAAGGGTATGAATAACAACTTTGGTATTATCTTTGAAAATAATGAACAAAAATGTTTTTTTAACACTTTGATAAATCACCTTATTTCTTGCACTAAATATGTGGACTACAACACTTTGGATGTTTTAGGATTTACGAATGATGTTGAATGGTTATTTGGTAGAGTCGGATGGAATGATGTTATACAAATGAATTACCCAATGAATCTTAAAATCATTTTAGAAATTTTAAGTTCCATCAATTTTCAATACAATAACCAAGAGTCATAAATAATTTCATTTCAGTTGTTTAACGATAACTATGTTTGGACACTTGACGACTTCAATGCATGTTTTGACTTGCCTTGTGAGAAAAGATAATTAACTTGAAAGAAATTTAAATGCTCAGAGATATGGGATGCACTTGGGGGTAAAGGAAGCCGTTTTATACTGTCAATCTCTAGGGATACATGCATCGTAAACCCAATTTTTCGTGACATCCACTTAGTAATGAGACATATAATTTTTGGCCAAAGTGAAAATGAAGGCACTATGCATAATTGTGATATATTGAGTTTATGGGCTATGATTGAAGAAATTAATGTCGAAATAGGCTTTTCTTTGTAAAATACATAATTAGATTAGGAAAATCTTCTTTCACTAATCTGATTATTTTGAGAGTCGTATAGATATTGTCTTAGGTTGTGATTTAGATGGATTGGAAATGGTGGAAAATACCCCCGGGATAAATATTGACTTTGTTTGGCTATACGAATGATAAAAATGGATGATCATGGATATAGTCTTATATTGAAAACTAGATTTCCTTTAGCTTTGCCAAATAATGACTTGACCACCATACGAATCAAAGAAAATTGGTTAATGTTAAATGTTTATAAATAACCTTCGCTTATAGAACCCTCCATTCATATTCCTTCAAGTAGTCACTTTCTTTCAAGGTTTAAAATTTTCGCATTTCAACCTATTTTAAATGCCCTTCATTACGACATTACTATCCATAAAAATCTGTTAGAGCAACATCAATTGATGTCAGATGAACAATTTCAATATATGCGAGAGCATTTAAAGAGAGAGGAATAGTTGTTTCAAAAGATCACTAATTTCATGGAAGTTCAAAGGAATAATTGGTAGAAACAAGAGAAATTTCGGGCTATAATGAGACAAACTCATATAGAAATTGCCTCTATGTACAATTATCACAAAAACTTGGAAACAAGGGTTGGATACCATTCTAAACAGATTTAAAGGATTCACTGATTTTTCCCCCGCTCCACCTTATTGATTTCATTGGGACAATGAAATGTCTAAGTCTAGGGGAGAGTTGTACACATGTATATAGTTTTATTTTGTTTTGTTTTTGCATTTGTTTGTGTTAGATTAGTTTCATCCCTACATTTGTTTTAGTTAGTTTGTTTTAGTTTAGTGGCATGTCAGTTGGATCATCTTCACATTTTACCATGACTTGTCTTATTGTAAAAATACTAGCATACTTTTATCTAGATTTTCATGAATTGTGATGCAAGTGCCAGTATGTTTAGTGAACTATTATTTTTCTATCTATAGTAGCATGAAATGAGCATGTATGTAATTGTATGAGTTTGAGATCTCTTTCACACTATTCTTGATATTGATACATCTAAAAATAGTCATGATTCATAGAATTGGGCTAATCTTGTGTTTCTAAGGTGATTTCTAAATTACATTTTCGTTACTGGAGAAACTCAGATCACATCAGCTCATTTGAAAAAATAAAAAATCCTTTACTTATTTTAGTGCTACGTATTTCTACATATAAGCACATAAAAAAATGAATGAGGGTTAAAAAATTAGTTGTCATGAGTGAAAACTAACAAGTTACCCCTTTGAGATCGAGTTAGGTTAATGGGGAAATAATTATTATATTTCTCTTGATTCTGAGCTATCCTTTGAGACCTTGTGCAGTTGAGAAAGATGAACCATGTGCGTGGCAGATAAGTGCCGAGAGCATGAGGACTAATGTGATACATGACTTGGCTTGGTAGTTGATACTTGAAATGTTAGGTCATTTATTGAACCAATCACAGAGAACTATTACTTAGGTCATTCTAAAATAAATCATCGCATCATGCTCACTAATGAAACTATGAGATAGGATTAATGTGAATCACTAGGGATTATGATGCACCTCATTGCCATGTGAATCTAGATTGCAGGTTTTTGCTTGAGGATAAGCAAAGGTTTAAGTTTAGGGATGTTATGTGCGTAGCTTATATATGTTTTTAGACAATTTATATTGCACATCTACTTACATTTCATTGACATGATCTATATTATCACACATCATTTTATTATGTTATCATGCTTTTTACTCCACATTGTTCGGAGATATACTTTTTCTTTATTTTCATTGATAGGATGCATTTTGAAGTAAAATGGAGCTTAAATGGAGAGCAGAACAGAAAGTAGAGTAGCCAAGGCTACCAAGGCACTGACCGTGCCTTATAGGCACAGCCGTGTCTTAGCAATAGAGAGAACCTTAGCCACGACCATGTGTCTCAGACACGGCTGTATGATAATTCTGATGAAACCCTAGACACGACCGTGTGTCTCAGACATGACCATGTGTCTCAAACACGGTCGTGTGCTATTCTTGGGAAGACCCTAGCCACGACTGTGTGTCTCAAACACGGTCGTGTGCCATTCCTGGGAAGACCCTAGCCACGATCATGTATCTCAGATATGGCCGTGTCTAGCCAGCAGAGCCTCCTCAACACTGGGTCGTGCCTCTAGACCAACTAGCCTCAACTTTAGGCCGTGCACCAGAAAAGCAAGGGTCGTGCCCCCTACCTATAAAAATAGATTTTACCCCTTTCTCAAGGGGGGTGGTGTTCTTCCCTTCTAGGAAAAACACAAGGTCCATCACCACTTCATTTTTAGAGATTTCACTGGAGATTTCACTAGCGATTAGAGATTTTTAGAGATTTCTTTACTTATCTTCATCCTTTTTCTCTCTGTTTATGGAGTAGATCTCTCACATTCTAGGGTTAGGGAGTATCTATGATGTGATTGATGATGTATGAACTATTAATATGTCAATTTCCTATTTCTATGAAATGTTACCTCTTATGCTATATGTGTTGTGTCTTTTATATGTTTTACGAAATGTGTATGTAAATTATGCATGTAGATTTAGGATGTTTGCTTCTATGTCAAGGTTGCTACTAGACTGGATAATCGGAAGATCCTTAGTGACAAAAGATACTCATTCAACTGAACTATTTGCCCTTAGTGACAAAGGGCATCGACACTTACCTACTTTCTAGAGTTACAAGACCTTGACATAGGAACTAACCCTAGCTACATAGGAGTAGTATGAAGAATTAGGAGATGAACATGTTATAGGAATATTATCTAGCATCATAGTGAAATCGAAAACCTAGAATCGCTTCCTAAACCAGCCTTCACAACTCACTTCCCTCTCTTCTTAGATCTAGACTTCTCTCTCTCTCTCTCTCTAATTTACAAAACTTCACACAACTTCGATTAATCTAGCTACTTGCTTCACAAACTCACTAGTGCATTAATTCATAGTCCCTGTGGGATCGATATCTTTTTATTACTGACGACATAACTGTGCACTTGTAGTAGCATAACATTTAACTAGCCTAAGATGTGGTGAGGTAGCTTTAGTTAGTTCCATCTAACTAAGTAGACAAAGCAGAGTACTCCTTACCTCACCTGACCACTTAGACCAAGCTTTCCTAACGAACTATCATCTCGCCCCACCTTGGTATTATGTTGGGCAAGTGTCAACTAAGCATGTATCCTTATCTAACCATTCTATGTTAAGCAAGAAATAAACATGTATAGTAAAAGCAGTAAATCAATCAAGCATGCAAATTGTTCTAACAAAAAAAATTAATTTTCTATTGGCTCCCCTTGAATCATAGCCTTGATACAGTTTATCTAGGTAGTGAATTTGATTCTTGGAGATCCAATATTGATTTCGTTCAACTTGATTACTCAAGCTTGATTTAGGGACCCATGCTTGAGCTCGATTTCTAGCATTTGACTCACTAAAGATAGATATGATTCACTACTGCCATTCACTCCAGCAACAGGAGTGAATGGCATTTCTTTGGGAAATACCATAAACTCTTGTTGCTGTGAATGATAATGACGCGCTCTTTCTCTCCCGTTAGGGAAACTGTTATAAGTAAGGATAGACTCGATCGGGCAGATCTTTCTATGTTTTTCATAGCCATGAATGATTGAGGGCAGACTATAAATAAAGGATAGGCTCGACCGGGCAAATCTTTCTATGTTTTTCATAACCATGAACGATTGAGGGAGAGGAATGATTTATGTGATAACGACGTGATTATTAATTCACCAGAACTAAAAGTTAAAATTTTTGTAGATAGGGATCCTATAAAAACCTCTTTCGAGGAATGGGCTAGACCCAGCCAATCCGAGTCTGGATCGGTTGTATATGACCCTTTGAGTTCCAAGTATCACATCAAGATACTTGGTTCTTGAAGTGAACTATTGTTTGATGACCCTTTAAGTTCTTTGACTTGAATTTTTAATGTGGAATTTTCTTCCTCAAGTTGTTTGACTTGAGTTGAAGTTCCATTTTGAACTTGTACAATTAAAGAACTGGGTTAGTCTCTTCCTTAAGGGCTTTTACCTCCTTTTGGAGTGACTTGACTCGGACATTGTATTTGGCTAGTTCTTGAGTCAGATCATAAATTCAAGAACACAATTTATTAACTAAGGGAGAGTCTACCTCAGGTTTTGGATCATTTGAAATGGACACAAATCGATGACTTGTCTCAGACTCAATTTCATATTCGGATCTAGACTCGGGCTCGGACTTGACCACTTATTCTCTTGCTGTTAGTGCCAAGAAGCTCACTTGAGCTTGTTCTTCCTCATTTGACTCTTCCTACGATGACTCATCCCAGATTGCTTTTAGCATCTTCTTCCTTTTTTGCTTCTTAGTGTCTTTCATATTTGGACACTCCGCCTTGAAGTGCCCCTTTTGGTTGCATCCGTAGCAAGTTATTTACGACTTGCTTTTTGTGGTTTGGTTCAAACCCGACTGCTTAACCTTTGCTTGGATCACCTTTTTGAAATCGCGTTTGGTCCCTTTCCTCTTCTTGAATGGATTTCGAACTAGATTGACTAGTTCAAAGGTGATCTAGTCATCGTCTTCTGAATCTGACTCATCTTTGGATTCGGGTTCAGTTGGGGACTTGGGCTTCGGCTCCTTAGTCTTGATTTTACTTGCAATCAAAGCAATACATTTCTCAATAAGAGTAGCATTAGATTGTTCATACAGTTCAAATTCAAAAAATAGCTCGTCTAATTTAAATTTTGAAAGATTTTGAGAAACCTTGTAAGCATCGACCATTGATTCCAATAAAGTGCTTCTTGGAAATGCTTTCAACACGTACCTTATTATGTCATGGTTCTCCACTTGTTGTCCGATTGTGTGTAGTCCATTGAGAATGTCTTGGATTCTAGCATGAAGTTAACTTGCTAATTCTCCATCCTTCATTTTGATGTTATATAATTTATTCAAAAATAGATCTCTCTTACATACCTTAGCGTCGGAGGTTCCTTCGTGAAGCTCAATCAATTTTTTCCAGAGATCCTTTGCGCTATAGAATGGTCCAACTCAGTTGAGCTCCTCTTTGGACAAGCCGCACTGGAAAGTCTGTGTAGCTTTAGTGTCAACCTCGATCCTCTTCTTCGTTGGGTTGTCCGATTTGTTGTAGTCATCGGTGGGGAGTGTGAACCCTGTTTGGATCATGATCCACATCTCCATTTGGGTCTTCAAGTCGTACTCCATTCGTTGGAGAAGGGAGGCGGTCGGGTCGTGCTATAGCCTTCTTAATAGGCCATCTAAAACAAATAACTCTTACACGAAAAAAATGAGAAAGAATGTGCCAAGACTTAGTCTTGGATTTGTAGTGCGGGAGTAAAGAAAAAAAACAAAAAACTAAAAAAGGTAGTTGCCAAGACTTGGTCTCGAATGATGGTTGCACAAATTCAAAGTGCCTCCACTCTGATACCAATTATAGGATCGAAAAGAGTACTAGAGGGGGGTGAATAACGTGTGTCACTTTTTCATATTTTTTGAAATACGCAGTGGAAACAAAACACAATCAAAAGAACACATTTATTTTTACTTGGTTCACAGCCTGTGCTGCTAGTCCAATGCCTGCAGTTGTTGACCGCTTACGATGGACAATCTACTAAAAGCCTTCTCCTCCAAACAACGATTCGGAGACAAATGTTCGTCGTTTACAAAAGAAGAGGAATGGTTACAAGTTCACCATTCCTAGCAAATGCAAGTATGAAAAGACGATTAAGAAAGACTTGTATATTGACAAAAACACACTCAAAGTAAAGCATAGTTGTCGGAGTAAGGCGCAATTTTAGAAGCAATATCCCGACGTAGAGTCATCATTTCTAAAGCGATGTGGGAGCAAGAGGATGAAGGAAGAGTTGATCGCAAGTGTTATTTTGAGGCTATTGTCCACAACTTCTTTTAAATTCCTTTCCGGTAGCCTATATAGCCTCGGGTTGACCCTAGCTAGGCCTTATTCGATCTTACTCCATTGTGACTTTATCTATTTTCAGGCGTCTGTATCCTCTCCAATCACTCGGACCTTCGGTTGCCTGGATACCTTTGGGTCACTCGAACCTTAGGTTGCATGTATCCTATCCAGTCACCTAGAGTACATTGGTTTCAACCACTTTACCAATCTCAAGTCCCTACACCACAAAGTTAGCACAATAATATAATATGAGATAGTTGGACAGTTCCACCTGTCCTGATTTCGACTTAGGATTTCCAAAAAAACCTTTCAGTTGGATCAACGCTTAGTGTTCTCTCAAGAAGAACGCGTCCTTACCATTCTTCCTTTCAGAAGAATTTGTCCACTTAGGAGAGTTTACCTAACTTGCCAAACATCCGGTCCTCCAAACCTATTTGGACTTCTTGCTTAGCATCCGATCCTCTGACCCATAGGACTTCCTTTCGATGTCCAGTTCTCGCTTACCCATTGACCTGCTAGACGTCCGGTCTACTTACCCGTCTAGACTTCCTGCTTGATGTCCTTGATCTACTAAGTCTTCTTCCTAGTATCCAGTCTAGCTGACCTACTAGGTCATCCACCTACCTAATATTCAGTTTAAATGACCTACTAGGACTTTTTCTTGCCTAGTCTCACTAGGAATTTCACTTGCCTAGTCTTACTAGAACTTTTTGGTTGATGTCGGATCAAAGAAATGTGCTAGAGGGGGTGGGAGGAGAGGGGGGGGGGGAGGTTAATAGTGCGAGTCACTTTTTATAGTTTTTCAAAAACTGTGAAGTGGAATTAAAGTAAAGACAAGGACAATGCTAACAATGTTTATTTTTACTTGGTTCATAGCCCAACGACTGCCAGTCCATGGCCCACGATCATTGATCACTTTTGATGGGAAATCTACTAAAAATCACTTTCTCCGAATAGAAACTTAGAGAAGAAGATTCGTCTTTTACAAAAGATGGGAATGGTAACAAGTTCACCGACCCTTAAAATAAAGTATGAAAAAGACAATGTGTAAACAAAATTATACTGACATAAAAACAATATCCGAGGTATAGCGTCAATGTCGGAGTAGAGTTTCGGTGTAGTAATAGAATTTTAGAGTAGCACGAGAGTCATTTGAGAATAGAAAAAATTGATTTACTAGTTGTTGGTTGAGTGCTTCTTTTATAAGGCCTTCCGAGCGCCTAGACCAACTTTGGGTGCCTCCAACAAGAGCTATCCAATCCACCTCAATCAATGAGTTATCCAACTCCGAGAGCATGTATCCCTTTCGGGCTTCTAGATCGTTGAAGTGTCACCTCCTAGATGAAGCTCCTTCGCGTAAAGTTTATCCATCTCTAGGACTTGGATCCCTTCCGGGTGCCTGGAGTCTGACGTGTGTCATTAAACCAGGATGTGCCAACTCAGTGGAACATAAAACTTAGCTCTTAGCTATCCGGACACCTTGATCTCTTTCAGTTGCTTAGACCCCCAGTCACCTTGATCGATTCCGGGCGCCCAGAGTCCACTGATTTTAGTGGCTTCCGAGTTTCAATTCCTACATCAAAGGGTTAGCATAATAATGAAAGATAATTTTGACAATATTACAACTATCTGGTCCTGACTTTTGAATTTCTAGTGAAACCCTAAGTCAGACCAACGCCTACTATTCCCTTTCCAGGAACGCATCCTAACTCACTCTTCTCGGGAGAGATTACCTGATGCAAAACATCCGATCCTCCAGACCTATTTAGACTTCTGCTCAGCATCCGATCTTGACTCTTGAGACTTCCCACTATACCTTCAATCCTCGACCTGTCTAGACTTCTGCTTAGTGTTCTTGACACCCTAGGCTTCCTGCTTTGTGTCCTCGACCCTAGGGCTTCCTGCCCGATGTCCTTAATATGTTAAGTCTTCCTGCCCAGTTTCATCGATCAGGACTTCCTTGCCTAGCTGCAACTAGAGCTTCCTTGCATGTAAACTTGATCAGCATATTAGATCACAATAAACTTTGAACCTTTTCCAACATCAAAACCTAAGTTTGATTATCTGGTGCTCCCTACACCAAAAATCTCCCTCTTTTTGATTATGGCAACTTGGTTTAAAGTTAAGTGCATAACAAAATGCTCCCCCTTAACTTAATCTCTCCCCCTAAAATTAACATTTTTAGAGAACCTTAACTTTTAACATATTCTCTCCCCCTTATATCAAAAACAAATAGGGAGTTTCAAAAACATAGTAAGATATTTCAAAAAAAAAGTTCAAAAATATTTTTAAGATAAGAAATAGATTTTCAAGGTTTTTCAAAATATTTGTAATTAAGAATAGATTTTAAAAATTTTCAAGTAAAAAGGACATTAAAATTCTGATAAAGATCTTTTTAAAAAATATTAACAGCTAAATACTCAAAAATTGTTATGCATAAAAGGACATAAAAATTTTAGCATTGTTTGCAAAAGAAATATTAATGCTTGAAATTTAATTAATAAATCCTAGAGTCCAAGCATGCATTTTATTAAATTAATTTTGCAAAACTTAATATGGAAAATATAAATTAAAAATAACTCACCTAATAATTTATCTTTATTAAAATGTCTAACTTTTGTTACTAGATGAATATCACAAGATATCAACTTTCTCTAAGTTAGTCAAGTTAACTGCAAGTGTCCAACTAGGTGTTTACTATAAAGGAACTCTTAACTTGATTAATGTATGTTGGTATTTTTAGTCCAGATTTATGATGATGCACTGATATAAACATCTAAAACCCAAGCTTGACCCTAAGTATCTCACACTATTCTAAGTGGCTCAGTACACAAGTAAGATAATCCTAATGTGCTTGTGAGATATTGGCTATCGAAATCTACAAGTTTATGCTTCTACGGTAAGTGTTACGCTACTGCAAGTGCACGATTACGTCGTTAGTAATAAAAATATCAATCTCACAAGGACTGTTGATTAAGCACTAGAGAGTTCACAAATTAAGTTATTCAAACAATCGAAGTTTGTTTGAGGTCACAAACGCAAGAGAGAAGGAGAGAGAGAGAGGGAGAGAGAGAAAGAGAGAGAGTCTTGAGAGAGGGGATGAGCTTAGGGAGATGGTTCTAGGATTTCAGTTTCATTATGATGCTAGTTAACGTCCCTAATGCATATTCACTCCTTATTCTCCATACTTACACCCATGTAGGGATTCTTATCAGGTTTCCAGTATTGAACACTATAACTCTAATTAGAATACCCTAGCAAAGGATTAGCCCATATTTCAAGGTCAGTACCCTATGAAGTGGTTAATAATCGATACCTTTTGTCACTAAGGGTATAATAAGTCCGGTTGAATGGGTATCCTTTTTCGCTAAGGATCCCCCGGTTATCCATCCCAGAAGCAATTTTAGAATATGAACAAATCCTTCACATCTACATGCATTACTCACATACACATTTCGTTAAACATGTACAAGACACAACACACATAACACAAGATGTAAGCATCTCATAGAAACAAGGAAATTACATATACATAGTTCATACATCAACATCACATCATAATTACTTCTTGCATCTATTGCAAGGGAATACAACCAAGATATAAAGAAAATGATAAACTACAACTTACTACATAAAAATAGAGAGAAGAGAATGCTTATCCATGAAGTCCGGCGTCATTGGAGGTGTTCCCTTGCTCTGGAGGAGGACAGATCATCAAGGTGGATGAAGATGGAAACTCTAGGGTTTACCCCTAAGGGAAGAACTCTTCCCCAAGGAGAGAGGATGAACTCCAAACCCAAAGATTCGGAGGTTAGATGAAAAATCCCCTTTTATATGAAGGGGTCATGCCCCTGCTTTTTGGGCCACACGGTCGTGCCTCTCAACCACGGATAGATCGTGCCTCTCAAGCACGACCAGACCGTTGTTAGTAGAAGCCCTAGAGCCAATTATGTGATGATTGACTAAGGACTTTTTGTATCATATTATATTATTAATAAAGGCATGGTTTTTGGTTATTATACTTACTTTATATTAGTGTCAAATAACTAAGTATAATAATGTC
>JBBUKS010037560.1:0-10746 GCA_038050645.1 Hedychium gardnerianum | reverse complement strand
TAGAGCCCAATGGCATAAAAGGATCCATATAGCCGACCCCACATAGTGGGATAAGGCTTGGTTGTTGTTGTTGTTGTATGATAATAATGTATAAACAAAAAGTGGATGAAAAATGGGAAATAGAGGACTCACGAGTACCTTTGTTAGAAGCAATGAAAATATCCAAATCGGGCTCAAGATGGCAATTGGTGACTAGAGAGAAGGAAAGTCTAAAACATGTGGTGGAGTTGGAGTGTCTTTGCATTATAGTCGTCATTTGTGCATTGGCAAGGAAGGTGCTTTAAGTGGAGTGTCATTAGCAACAAAAGGAGGGGTAGAAAGGACATTGGGTGGGGATAAGAAGATCATCCTATGTAGACTCAAGTAGATGATATAGAGAGAGAAAGAAGCAAACTAAAAAAAAATGACACATTAACAATGTTAAAGGCATGACGTTTCTTAAGAAAATAACAATGATAAACTTTTTAGAGACGATAATAACTAAAAATGCACTTGATGAACCTTGAAGAAAACTTACCACATCAAGGAACACAATAGATGAATAAAATAAGTACATTCAAAAGCCTAAGACCTAAGGTAGAAGAGTGTACAACATCTTATAGAAAGAGGATAGTAAAGTGAACTTTACTATAGAGTAGAGATTAGCATACAATTTATAAGATAATGTGCACTGAGAATAGCATCGTCGTAAAAAGAAAGAGGACATATATGTATAGAAGTAACATTTGAGCAATCTCAATTGATTCTTTTATTCTGCTACGCCATTTTACTAAGTCTATGTGAGCATAAGAACTAACAAAGACCACTATGAATTGAACAACTAAGTGAAGGAGCGAGAAATATTTCTAAGCATTGTCACTACATTGAAGCTTAGTAGAGATGCCAAATTGATTTTTAGTTTGTTATAAAAGGAAGATGGAGAAAAGTTTAGAATGTCCTTTCGTTAAAAATCACCATATTTTACCCTCTTATAATTTATCCTTTTTCAAGATGTCCTCAAAAGTTTCAAAATAATAAAACGTGAGTATCCAATGTCATCAATTATGGTTAGTCGTCACAAAGTGCCTCCTTAGGCATTCATTCATAGGAATCTAAATGAAGATACAAATGTAACATATTTAGATCATATTGGTGTATAAAATATAAAATGAAAAAGTGGATATGAATAAAGGATTTACAAGTTCCTTTGTTAAAAGAAATTAAAACATCAAAATCAAAGGAGGGATCTGGGATGGCAATTGGTGACTAAAGAGAAGGAAAGTCTTAGAGAGGTGTTGGAGTATTTTCACATCACTTGTGTCAATTGTACATTAGCAAGGTAGGTGCCTCGAGTGGTGGGTAATAAACATAAGCAAGGAAGAGGCCCATAGATGGGGTTAGAAAGGACAATGAATAGGAATAAGATCTTCCATTATGGAGCAATAATTAATCCCACTAATCAAGTGATTTATTCACCAATCAATACCTTGATCTACGAATTCCCAAACATTTTAACGAATAATAATAATTTTCAATTTAATTTGACTAATTTATGTCCGTCTGTCTCTCAGATCCATCCATCCATCCCTTTCCAATTTATGGTATGATTTTGGAGCTGCATGGGATGAGGAAGGTGGCATAATTTTATTCATATTTGTGCCTTCTTTGTTTGTGAAATCTATTCCTCCACTTCCCTTTCCAATTTATGGTATGATTTTGGAGCTGCATGGGATGAGGAAGGTGGCAAATAACGAGGGAGGCTTCTTTATGTATAGGTGAGCTAGGATCAAAGGGCAAGGGAGGCATACAAGGTCAAGGAGAGGCAACAGTTGGTTGGAGCAGCATGATTCCTGGCACAAAGGGTGGAGATTGAGACAGAGTGAGGATGAAATTAAGGATTTACCTTGGTAGAGAAAGGAGAGACAGCACCATCAAATAAAACTCTAAACAGGAGAGCATGCTCTGGTACAAAGTAAGAGAGATAAGATATTTCATTGTCTTTTAAAGAATAAATATTCATCTATATATTAGATCACATCCTATAACTGGATACTGAATGCACGACAAAAACTATTCAATATGCAAAATAAACTAATAACTGTAGCAGCATGAATCGTTATTAGCTTCTCAAGGCCTGCATCACTTCTAAATGGCTATTTTATGGACAGACCTACCAGGGATGATATTCAGTAGACATTTATACCAATCGGTTTTACTTAGACTCTTAGTCCTAGCTTATAAAGAGTCTTAAAAGAATGGAAAACATGAAAAAAAAACAAGAAATGATGGAAAACTACCAAGATATCAATTATGTCTTGTAATGATGGACCAAGAAAAAAATTTATCACCACAACCAATCATCAGTAATTGACAAGTAATAGAATGTTCTCATTGCGTATTTAAGAAAGCAAGTAATACCATCTCACTACCATAATACTGCACAATATTTGGATGTTGCAATCGACTCAAAAGAGATATTTCCTGCCAAAAGAAGACAACCCAAAAAATGATGCTTGAAAATTAAAGAATAGCAATAATAAATACAGTAGAGGATGGTATTCTAGTAAAACAAAGGTATTCACCTGCCCTAAGTGTTTTGCACTTTCCTTTGACTTTGCATCATCCATGAAGAGGGTAACCTCCTTCATTGCACACATTTCACCACTCTCACTATAAATAACGGGATAAACAAAATAAAAGACATGGAAAGTAAAACAAGCCTATAAAAGTATGAGGAATCAGGAACGGAGAGAAACTAATATAGAAGATGAAGATAGTAAATTAATAAAATTTTAAGGATGTTAGATGAAGTTATGTGGATTTATAACTGAAACTTTTTTTTTCCATGAAATAATTCCAATGTGTTTCTATTGGCTCTACTAGTTTAAGTTTACACACAGAATTACTCACATCCCTCATCACACTGGTGGTTGATATTCATGAATCATTACAGACTTAACATAAATATAAAGGCTTCCCTCACTTTCAAGGTCGGTTGACTTTAGCCCATGTCCCTAAGACTCGAATAGACTACTTTAAATAAAAGGGCCTCCCGCCAATGTGAAGTCCGAGGAAGAGTCAGATCACATTGAGTCTATTGTACGCAACCTTAACCTGCAATGCAAGAGGTTGTTGTCACGACTCAAACCTGTGACCACTAAGTACACGGTAGTAATTTTACTATTGTGCCAAAGCTCCCCTTCAAATTATTTTATACTCAAATACACTACTATATTTAATTAAATTGTTTCATACTTTAATTGATAGAAACTAGCCCAGCTTTGACTCAAATAACTACTTGATTAAGGTAGAACTTCTTAAAAAAGGGGATAGCTAAGATCCTTCCCTAGTCAATTCTATACTTCCTCAATTATGGGTTTTCTCGTAGATTTGCAAGGACAAATGCATAAGTATAAGATTATGGATGAATTTGGAAGTGTTTATTTGAGAGACATACGAAAAAATATAGATTAAAAGGGACAATAAATGATACCCATGTCTCAATGTCTATTTAGTCCAGCAACATATTAGTTTGAAATTGGCAATAATGGAGTCAACCTATTGCATAGATCTACAAGCTAATTTAACAAGATATCTATGGTCTCAAACCAAATTGTTGGCTAAAAGTCATTGTCATAAATGTTGCTAATGTAGTCTAAACCTTTAACCTTGGCTTAGCAAATATGTTGTATTTCATAATAAGATCTAACTTCCAAATTCTTATTAATGACCAATCCCAGCAGGTGAAAAATGCCTCGCTGGGTGCCTAACCTCCCCCATGCAAAGGGTCGTTGCACTAGGGTCAATGCCCCCATTGATTTACCCCCTTTAGTGTGGGGCCGCCCAGTGTGGGGCCGCCCTGGAGGAGCCGCTAAGGTGACGACTTCACCTTTGCTCCAATACAATGCTATGAGGAAAAAAAATAGTGTTTTGATTCATTTAGAAATTAATGTGTGCAAGTGGAACTATTATAGCAAGACATGTCAATGAGTTGTGCCATGCCTAGAGCAGTCTAGGCCCACCTTGGCATGTAATTTGCCCTATAAAACTAGGGGCAATTTGGCTCAATTATAGCCCATTTGATTCAGGATCAAGCCTAACCCATGCCTAGGCCCAAGGGTAACCCCGTCATGCTCTACATAGCCTAAGCCTAACAAAGCCCAAATGTTTAAAATATATTTAATTAGACAAAATCAAAATACTAAAATTTAATAATATATTTTAAAAATAAAAATATATATTAATTGAAATTGATAATTTTAACAAATAATATTAAAAATGTTTAATATTTATTTTAATTAAAAGAAAAAAGACATGCCAAACTCGGCTCAAAGGCCATGCCAAGCTTGATCTCGTGCTAGCCCAAGCACAAGCCCATAGACTGTAATTCCCATGCTAAGCACAGACCTACATATATTGTTGGGACCGGCACAACACATCTCGTTTGTGGCTAGGCCAAGTTAGACACGGCCAAAATCATGTCGGGCCATACCACGCCATGGGTGGCCTAGCCCATTTTGACAACTTTGCCAGTTATACTTCAATACATATTTGACACTAATGTAGACTAAATATAGAAATATGTCAATTAAATAATCATCCACAAGAATCTAATAAAAAAATCTTTTTGACAAGCTTAACAATTGGTAATAAGGAACAAGTCAAAAGTTCTACCTTATTTAATAGTAGGATATTTACCTGTTAAAACCAACATAAACATGGCCAAATGTACCACGACCAATCAATTTTCCCTTCTTCCACCTTGATCCTGGACTTGCAGGATTTTCTGTCTTTCCAGGACTCCGAGATATTGGTGTAGCGACAGCTGAATTGCTTGGAGAGAATGGAGAAGTGCGAGAAACATTTATTGGCGGGAGAGGTAATCTATGACATTGTTTCTTTCCGTCATCGTTCCTACTGGTAGGTGATTCTGGTGCAGTTCCTCCTGCTCGTGGATGAAGAGGAGAGACGGTACCACTATGTATCCTGGAATTCGGACCAGGACTTGTCATTCTTGGACTGGGTATTGGAGAACATTCTGGACTACCTCTACTATGTTGCCAAAACTGCCCTAGCATATCTCCACCCAGAGAATTATGCCCAGAAGTCTGTCCTGAGCCTGGGCTTGAGCACTGGCCCGATCCATTGAATGTTACATCATTACCAGTCTTCGTTGGCAAACATGATGATGCTGGAATCTGCTCAAGACATAAAACCCTCATAGGACTTCTTGAAGGACTTGACATAGAACTATCTGGGGCACTTCCGATGGCATTGTTATGAGGAATTTGCATATTAGACCGATTACTGTTTGGAACACCCCACATGGGTGAAGATGTTGTTTGGTTTCCAAATAAAAATTTTGTTGGCTTAGCGATTTCTTTTGGGCTCCTTATCCTTGGAGAAAAATGGTCCTTTTGCAATAAGCTTCAAAAAGAAAAGAAACATTAGGTTGCACATGGGTTAAAATAGCATTGAGCTAAAATTGAAAAAATGCAGACAGAATTCCTTAACTACTATTGCACACCTGAAATGATTATCTACAACAGTTTTGTTGGTATTCTCAAGGTCATTGCCTACAGGACTTTGAAGTTGAGAATCGCATCGGTCATCACTATCAATCGAGCAATTACTGGAAGCTGAAGCAGTAGCCAATTCTCCATCAAAATCATCAAGTCCTTTGGGAATGTGATGAGGCTTTGGAAGTGGCAAACACAATGGTGGTTTTCCACGTTTTTCCAATATTGGTCTTTGATAACGAACTTTAGAGGGTGCACAAGTAACACCTGAGTTTATATCCGGAAGAGGAAGTGGTTGGGCATTTGGCCTAGCAGCAAAACTTTGACAACGAGACACTTGCGCAGAGGGTGATGTAGATTGTGATTCAGCTCTGGATCTGCAGTTCTTCTCTGAAGTTACATGGCTGCTATGCCGTTCAATCCTTCTTGAACCTTCTTTATGTTCAGTTGGACTTATAAAACGATGCAATGTATCAATGAAATTTTCTTTAACGGTCTTCTTCTTCACATCTTTAGATGAAGATTTCCCCCACAACATAGGCATTCTGATTGAAATTCCTTGATTGCTTTGAAGATTACAAAATAGAAGCAATTATAACATAAAATTCCAAGTCACTGACAGGAACTTGGCTTCCCTCCAGTAGAAGCCTCAATCTAATTGGTAGCATTCAGATGGAATGGACTTTTAATTGACAGAGGCTGGAGAGAAGTTTACTCAGGAATCAATACTTACTTTAAGAAGAATCAACAACAATAACTACTACAACAATAAGTCTATGTCTCATTCAATCCTAAAAAAATCTTTTAAAACCGCAAACACACATAATCAAGTGCCAAAAACAAGAATTGCATTTGAAAAAATTGCATCCATGTTGAGAACAGTTTTCTTCAGCCCTTTCATTCATACAGACACATGCATTGGATTCTAATATGTTTACTGCCAAGTAAATACCAAAGAAACAATCTTGGAAGATAGTATTAATATCAAAACAAAATGAAAAAGAAATTAGAAGAAAACGAATGAAAAACGTTAGGAAAAGTTTCCCCACTCTAATGAAATATGTGCTAATGTCCACAGGCATCTAGGAAAAATGATATTCCCTAGACGACCCCCCACCCAAATATGAAACCAACAATGTCCACAAGAGTGAGGAAGGGATACAAGATCATGAACGGTGAGAGTAGCCTCAGGCTCAATGTGGGCTACTAGTGGTTATGTGAAGGAAGAGGTCACCAAGTTGGATGTGGAAGAAGACTGAGAGGGCGTCCACAATGGAGTCAAAGGCAAAGGGAGGTTGCATCGACAACCTCTCCTCAATGGCAATCTCTTGATGAAGATTAGATGAAAATCAGAAAGTTGTGACTAAAAATACATATTGCATTTGATATGTTATGATGATAATACACGAAGCCTCTTTTATAGAGATAACAATATGATGATAATAGTAGTAATTAACATAAATGGAAAATACATAGATGGCATTGTATCACCATGGATCAAGAAAATATATGAGGTTAATTAGGAAACAATTGGAGATGAATCCGGAAGGAATCAGATTGAATTTGGTAATAGCGTTGGAGCTAATTGGGTAAAAGATTAATCTTCTTCCTTGGACAGGATTCACCGCCACCAAAGCATTGAACTAGAAAAAGAATTTATGTTGCTTTAGCAACAGTTAAAATTTTATACAAATGACTATCAGCAGAAGCCAAACCTGAATCCAATGTCAAAAATAAACATTCAAATTCACTTAACACAATTCCATAAGAACTTGCAAAAACTAACATAATGTATAACGAAAAGATTCAACTAAGGTTAAAAATTGACAACAAGAAAAATCAGTATCTCTTATGAAAAATTCAAAATAAGCAATCACCCCCTAAATTCAGGATCAGTGGGTCAGATAGCTACAGTTTAAATACTACAACAATCATATAAATTCCTTATGCATCAAATACAGAAACTGCAACCGCCTGTAAGATCTAAAAGCTCAGTTTTCCATCTAGAATCGAGAAACCCCCGGAGCCCAAAAGACCTAGATACTGACCATGAAACATCTCGCTGAGGTAGCTGAACGGATCCTGTCCAAACGACATTATCTGGCATTTGTAGGGACAAAATAATTATACGAAACGACCAGTCTCTTAGACGTCCAATCGAGCAATCCTACTGACGATTCGTTGCTCACTTCGCCCTCGATCTCACTCTCTAAGCTCGAGCTCACGCTGGAGGAGATCCAGAGTCGGCGGTCACTGGAAACCCTAGCAGGGGACCAGAGATCGCACGGAGGGAACGAAGAGGAGCACTCCAGGAACCAGAATTCGACGACGAGAGCGGACACAGAGAGGAACCGAGATCAGAAAGCGAGGCGATGGAACGCCGAAAATAAAAAGGGGTTTGGAGTGGTAACTCCACCCTCCGCCCAAGAGCTAACAATAAAAAATAAAAAATATTTTTCATGTACTTACAACAACGTACCCGATCTATCGCCTGTACTTTTATCTCGCAAATGTGGGTTCAATCTCTGTCCTGACCAGTTACGAGATAGGTAGAATATGGGAGTAGATCGAGAGAACTTTGGTATCTTATGAGATGTGGACTAATAGAGGTACCTTTCGTGGACTCGTGAAATAGACTCCAGATGCCGTGGCGTTTTCTACGGGACGCTCAGTGAGGGGCCCGGAATAAGCACATGGATGGTGACCCGGCAAAATAGGAAATGAGGTGGGACAGTGATGGCAGTTAGGTGTTAAATGAGATATATATAAGTAAGTGGGGTTCGTGTTAATCAAGGCACTTGCGGTGTCTGCTATGCTTTCAAGAGCTTAAATCTGTTGGTAGTAATATTAATTTTATTTGTGATGTTAAACCTGACTACCAAGAGCTTAAATCTGTTGCAGGATATCTCATCCGTTTGTAATATTAAAATCATTTGTGATGTTAAATCATTAGTTATAATTTATCTATATTTTTAAAATTTATTTTAATGTTTGATAATAAAAAAATTTATAGGATCAAATAATTCTAAAATTAATTAATTTAAAAAATTAAATATATGAATTAAATATTTGATTGAGTTAATAATAAATTAAAATAAGTCAAAATATTTATAAATTACCCTAAAATCCTTAACATCAGTCTCTGTATTAGAAAAAAAAATTCCACTCTTACATACAATTTTTGTTTACTTTAACTCCCTAATGCATTTCAATTTATTTAATTATCCTTATTTTTTAGGTAAAAAAATTTAAAATAAAATATAATTTATCATAAATTTAGTATCATTTAATTAGAATCACCCAATCGATTCGGCCTAAAAAATTAATTGGTATGAACTTCGAATCGATTTGTCAGGAAAAAAAAGTCATGCTCAATCAAATAGAAAATATATTCGATTCTAGCTAAATAGTATTATATTTAAGAAAAATTATATCTTTTTTTGGATTTTTTATACCTATAAAAATAATGAGGACTTTTGTTCTCTTACGACAAACGGAAAAAGAGTCATCCTCAATTTGATAGAAAATATATTAGATTTAATTTAAATATATTAAATTTAAGAGAAATTATATTTTTTTAAATTTTTTGTATTTATAAAAAAATGAGAGTAATTAAATAAATCGATGTGTATTAGAGAGTTGATGCAAAGAAAAGTTTGCACGTAGAGAGTGGAAAAAAAAAATTATGACGTGGGACTGAGAAAGAAGTTGAGTTTGGTGTTAGGAAGGTTAGGATAATTTATCCTCAAAATATTTGAAATTAAAATGAGTACAAAACATCTTGGCCTCAAAAAAAAATTAAATTAAAAGAAGGGTACCTGAATAGATTTGCCTTGCTCTCATAATATCAATCAATTTTACATGTAGTATAGAAATATTTATTAAGATAAAAAAAAATACGTTGATTGAACATCTAAAAAAGCAAGATTATAAGTTGTTTATTATACGTAGAGGACAAATTATAAGTATTTTCAACTCATACTATCTTATAGTAATAAATCACATGTTAAGCATGAAAGACTTTATAATGACATATGTGTTAGTATTAGTCTTAAGAGTTAATTATAAGATGATTAAGTTTATTAGGTTAATAATTATGGATTGACTTATTGGGTTAATGGTTAATTCAATATGTTAAAATTCAACCCATTAAAGATGATTAATAGAGATTAATTATACATTCAAGAAGAAAAATCATTGAGTTAAACTCAAATAGATCCAACTATTAGATTGAATCTAATTCGAATTAGACTCATGGAGTCAATTCGGATTGATTAATGAGTTAGACTCATTGGCTGAACTCGAATTCACCAAGGAAGAGAAAGGTTAAATTTTGAATTGA
This sequence comes from Hedychium gardnerianum, assembly GCA_038050645.1. NCBI lineage: Eukaryota > Viridiplantae > Streptophyta > Magnoliopsida > Zingiberales > Zingiberaceae > Hedychium > Hedychium gardnerianum. Next base: position 906 of record JBBUKS010037560.1, on the reverse strand, counting down.
TCATGATTAGACTCAACCAACTAAGGAGGATTAATGATGCTCATTAATGGAACATTGATGAAAAAAAGACCAAGAGGTAAAAACCTTTGGTATTCATTGGATAAATATAAAAGGTTTCAAAATGAGATTTTATGTAGAATTTCGAATTTGATTCTTGTTCTCTTCTTCTCCTTCTTCCTCCTTGGCCGAAACTTCTTTTTGGTTGCTAGCACAACCTTAAGTGATTTTCTTTTCCAAGTTTGTGAGTTCGTGAGACGGACGGAACGTGTTCGTGTAGATACTGAAAGAGACGTGAACACTTGATCGTGCTGAGATCCAACAAGTATAAAAGTTGCTGTCGGGAGTTTGTGTTTACGCAGCAAAGGTATAATTCTCATAACTGTTAGGATCGGTAAGAATTTAAATATCTCCACAATGGTATGATATTGTCCACTTTGGACCTAGACCCTCATGATTTTGCTCTTGGGTTTTATCCAAAATGTCTCGTACCAATGGAGATGTCTTTCTCTTATAATCCCATGATCTCCCATATGTTTTTAATGTGGGACTTTGTTTGAAACCTTGCAACCCCAACAATTCCCCCCTTAAACGAAGGACCACAAGGCCCCCCATCCGATCCTCGACCCACCAGGTCTTCGTGCCCCTCGGTCCACCCGACCTACTAGGACTTCCTTGCCTAGCCGCAACTAAAACTTCTTGCCTGGTGTCTGGTCCTCTTGATCCGGACACGGGAGACCCTACTTCCTTTGTTTGAGGTTAATATTATGCTCACATGGCTCGATTTGTCACATCCCGGGAGGGTATTTATCCGACGAAAATCGGACAGCATCTCCCCTGTACGGCGGACAATATTTCTGAATACATAATACAACTAATCACAAATACCCAACACGGGTATGTATAGCA
>JBBUKS010037549.1:0-10747 GCA_038050645.1 Hedychium gardnerianum | reverse complement strand
TTTACATACGATTAAAATGTATAGCAGAAATAGAAATATTACCAAATTTTGAAGCTGCACATGCTTAAGGAAGCCGCAACAGTGAACAATAAGGGAAATCCAGTACGATGGCGTGGGAATGATCGCCGACAACCAGTGAATCAGGGAGAGGTGACGACGGAGGGGGCGCGGCAGCAGGGAGTAAGAGAAGAAGTGTCGAAATCAAGGGAATACCAGCACAATGCCGTGAGAATGATCGTCGGCAGCCAGGGACTCAGGGAGAGGCGACGACGGACGACGATGGAATTAGGATTTACGGACCCAAGGGAAATAGAGGAGAGGAAGATAGACAACGAGATTTGAAGTTTTTATGAATTAAATCTGGAGAATCAGGGCGAAATTTCTCCCGCGCGAAGAAGAGAGAAAGAAGATACGCGGAGGTTTCGTCCACGTCAGGTGCCCACGTTGGCTGTCGTCCATGATCACACATATAAGGATGTGCAGGGTATCAAAATTGTGTGTGTGTGTGTGTGTGTGTGTATATATATAATTAAATTAAAATATGTCAATTTTAATTCAACCAAATCAAATCAAAGTTAATGTTAGAGCAAAGACTTAACACTAATTTAAATTCTAATTACAAGGTTTGTGTTTATCCTCCATGGTAGTAAAGAAAAGAATTATTTTAGAGTTGTTCTTCCTTATTTATTTGAATAAAATTTAAAAGAATATCAATGTAATGGATTTCAAATAATTGTTTTTATTAGAAAATTTTGCCTACAAAAATCAACAAAATAAAGAAAAAATAATAACCATTTGCACTACTTATTTAGTTTTTTTTTTGGCAATCTAAATCTTAATAGAACAACATTTATATCTCTATTCGAGTGTGATTTTTTTTGCTCAATAGTATCATTTTGCTGAGTATAGGAAGTTATTGTTTCATGTATAATCCTATATTTAACACATAATTTCGCGAATGATGATACATATTCATTATCTCAGTTACTTTGCACCACCTTAATCTTCTTATTAAGTGGTTTTCAATATCATTTTTTATAGAGAATAAATTTTTCTATAGCTTCATCTTTACTTTTGAGAAGATACGCGTAATAATATTTTGTGTTATTATCAACAAAAGTGATGAAGTACTTATTCCCACCACATGTCAGTACCCCTTTTAAGTCGCACACATCGATGTGAATTAGGTCAAGTGGTTCACTGCTTCTTTCAATATGTTGAAAGGATGACCTTATTATTTTAACTTTAACACAAGTCTCACACTTGTATTTCAAGTCAATGTAGAATGTAGGTATGCTTTGCATATTAATTAATCTAGATAACACATTGTAGTTAACATGTCTTAGTATATCATATTATAAACAAGAAGACTCAAGCATATAAATGGAAGAACTTTTAGTTATATTGATCTTAGGTCTAATTGTCATTACACTTAGCTTAAACAGCCCATCAGTTACATAACCCTTTCCCACAAATATTCTATTCTTAGACAGAACAACTTTGTCTAACTCAAAAATAATATCAAAGTCATGTTTGCTTAAAAGTGATCTGAATATTAGATTCTTCCGAATCTCCGGAGCATACAACACATTATTCAGAGTGAGCTCTTTGTCTGAGGTCATCTTCAGCATCACTTTTCTTTGTCCCTTGATGTCCGAGGTTGTTGAGTTCCCCATGAGCAGCATTCTCCATCTTTGAATTCTTCAAAGTTATACAGTAGCTCCTTGTTGGAACACACATTTCTAGTGGCATTGGTATCGATCCACCATTATTGTGGGTTTAAGCCTACCAGGTTTAGTTTGAAGATCACGCCGCAGAGATCGCCCATGTCTAGTCCCTCATTCAGGTTGACCTCCTGCCTCTTCTTCGATTTCTTGCATTCCGAAGATTTGTGACCAACTCGATCTCAATTAAAGCACTTCCTAGAGAATTTCTTATTTGCTTACGCCTCCTCTGGGTCCCATTTTGGAAGGATTCTTCTATTTTGAATTTTGACCGTACTCAACCACATTGACTTTCACAGTAGCCTGAGAGAACAATCTCTTCTCTGAACTCTTGTTGTTTTCCTCAATGCGAAGTTTAACAATAAGTTTCTCGACATTCATCTCTTTCTACTTATGCTTCAGGTAGTTATTGAAGTCCTTTCAGCCAGGAGATAGTTTTCAATGATAGCAGTCGCTTGGAAGGTTTCAGTCAACATCATGCCTTCTAAGTGAATCTCGTGCAGGATCACCTGAAGCTCCTATACTTGGCTGATCATCATCTTGGAGTCAACCATCTTGTAGTCCAAGAATTGACCAACAATGAACTTCTTAACCCTCGCATCTTCCATCTTGTATTTCTTCTCCAGGGACTCCCACAGTTCCTTAGTCATTCTCTTCATTATACACAACGTACAATGAGTCAACAAGGTAGTTGAGGATATAGTTTCGACATAGGAACTCTAAATGATTTCATGCTTCCATTATACTGACGGTCTGGACATCAGTAGCATCCTTAGCTAGCTTGGGAGATTCCTTCGTCAAGAATCGGGCTAGGTTCAACGTGATCAAGTAGAAAAACATCTTCGGTTACCAGCGTTTGATGTTCAACTCCATGAACTTCTTTGGCTTTTCCCCATTATCGATTGACACATTTCCAATCGAGATGGGGGGTCGTAACGTGTTGAGTAGTCTGCTTCTCAAACGTATTTGTGGTCATCTCAACGTATAAGATTTTGTTTTAAGACTGTTGGACAATCTTCTGTAAGATTGTTGTTGGAGTTACAATGGATAATCTGAATGGAAAATACTAAAAAGTAACTCAAACTTATCTATCGCGATGACCTGAGCTAATAATCTCAGGCTGTCAACCTAGATCAGTTGGGTCGCACTCTAAGTTGAGCTGTTGAATGCACAAGGCTAATCAAAACTCGTGTTGTTGAGCGCTCAATGGTCGAGTGCTTGAGCTAGTTGAGTGGACTGAGTGTCGTGAGGTATGAGAGACTCGGATGCCGAGTTACCTGAGTGCCAAAAGCTCCTTGAGAGGGATGCCGAGTGTCGTCTCCCGAGTCAGTTAAGTACCGAGTCGAGTTGTCTGAGTGCTTCCATGCCCGAGCACCAAGAGTTTCCCCAGTGAGAAGCAAAAATGTTGCATCAACCGAGCGCCAAGTGCGTTGCCTGATTGTCGAACGTAGAGTCGATCAGGTCTGAGTGAGTTGTCGCTGCCTAAACACATAGTGCTCGGGAGCAGAGCTGTTGGTTGGGAAGCAAGGTAGAGTTGCCGGAAAGTCGAGTCCTCAATTGGGAATCCAAGACCGAGTAGGAAATTGAGATGTTGAGGCCTGCGTTTGATGCAATTTCCTTAAAAACAGATTCGTCCCCTCCAGCGATACTTCGAGGTCACGTTGGACGTCTGTTTCCCAAGATATAATAGCAAAACCACGTCGACAACCAAGCACAGGTTGTTCATGATGAACTAAGCATGTACCTGAATGCTATCATGGGTAGAACTGTCGAGCAAAGTGCACAACAGGAAGATGAAGACAAGGAACGAAGGTGGATGAAGTTTCTATATTGTTGTGTTTTTTCGCATCTGCTCTCTCTCCTCTTGCTCGTAGCCTCCCTATATAGGGGCTCCGATTCTCAGCCACACTTAAATGATTGAATAAAGGTTATTTAATGCCTGAGTATAATGTCAGCCTCCGGCCATTAATGGTTGACCGTTTCTGTCTGACGATTACGGATTCGTCATTAATATCCGATCATTTCATATCGACATATTAATGTATCCGTTACCCACATGAGCAAGAAGCAAAAAGAGATTTGAGTGATAAATATCGATTGATTCGTGCGACTTAGGCAGACCTAGCCCCGTTCAATGTGTGCAAGTAGTGCTCAAACAAAGAATCACATGAGATTAGTATAATCCGAATCCTAAATTCTTACTCCTCCTGCAAACTACGTGTACACACATCCACAACTTCCACAATTGTATTTTATTTTAAGCCAGCCTTAATCTCATTCAACTCCCTAATATGGGATTAACGTCTCATTTATAATGAAATTATCTTCCATCCACCGCTTTTTCCATTTGTATTTTTTCAACACTTTGTGATTTAATTAATGTGGAATTAACTAATCAAGAATACAGTTAATTATCTCATAATTCTTGCCTCGTATCTCTCGCTTCCTCCTCCGCTGTCAAGGGTCCCCCTCCAAGCCGGCCTTCGCGCTTTAAGTAGGGAGAAACTAATTAATGAAGAATACACTTAATTATCTCACAACTCTTGCCTCGTATCTCTCGACTCCTCCATCGTCATGGATCCCTCCTACTACAGTACAGGGGCTCCACCGTGGCCGCCGGCGGCCACCTACCCTTCCTATTACGGGGCACCGTTTCCGTCGGCAGGCGTCCCGGTGACTGCGCCGTCAGCAGGCGTCCCGGTGACTGCGCCGTCAGTAGGCGTCCCTGTGACTGCGCCACAGGCCACTTTCTACGTCCTCCACACTCCTCAGCCGATAGGTCCGTGGTCCACCGGCCTCTTCGACTGCTGCGACGATCCCAGCAACAGTACGTATATTGATACACACACACGTCCTCTAGTTTCAGATCTTAGCTTTGATGCTTGGATGATTAACTTGGATATGTTCTTCCAGGCCTCATCACCTTCTGCTTCCCCTGCATCACGTTCGGCCAAGTCGCTGAAATCATCGATAAAGGATCCACTTGTAATAAAATAATTAAAGTTCAACTACATATGCAAATTACACACGTTAATTGATTCGGCGATCTATGCTATGCGGTTGGATTATAATCGAAATATATATGTATATGATATCTGAGTTAATTCACAGCGTGTGGGGCGAGCGGAGCGCTGTACGCGCTGATAATGTACCTGACGGGGTGCAACATCTTGTACTCGTGCTTCTACCGCAGCAAGTTGCGGGCGCAGTACGGACTGAGCGGGGATCCCTCCGTCGACTTCCTTGTCCACCTATTCTGCGAATTCTGCTCCCTCTGCCAGATGTACCGTGAGCTCCACCGCCGTGGCTTCGACATGAACATAGGTACAAACAACTGCTAGCTACTGCATGCATTTAGAATCTAATTAGAGAATATAATGTTAACTTTGGGAATCAGGATTCAGGAGTACTTGGTTGAGTTCGATGGATTTGTGCAGGTTGGCACGCGAACATGGAAAGGCAGGGGCAAATAATGGCGACGATGCCACCGCCGCCCCAAGCCATGACCCGATGAGAAACTTTCGTGGGGTCGGATCGGTCACCCCAGGTCCGACGTTACCTGGTTAATCAAAAAAAAAATGATTATTCGAACCCTTGTGCCGTTGAACTTTCATAGTTTGATAATTGGCATTTCCTCAAAATTACACATGGCATCTATTATGGTCCATGTAAATTATAAAATTGATTTTAATATAAAAATGTATAATGGGATGATTGTTTGACCGAAAAATAATTAAAGTCACACAGTTCTATTTGATATAAAATCCTTCTACCCTCGCTTTTATAAATTTAGCTATTACTAAAAGTTATCGGGTGTTAAAGTAATCTGAAAAATAGTTATCAAATTAGGTAAGTATTGGGAGTTATCAAAAGAAAATAACTCACATACAAGATAAGGAAAATTTCAAGAGAAATTAACTTTTAAAATGTGGGATAACTTCTACAGAAAAAATATATAAATATTGTATTTATCATCATCAAAGACATTAAGAAAAGAAAAGACAGATAAGAGAAAAAGATCGAAGAAAGTTCTATATATTAAAAATTTGTTGTATTATGGATCCGGTATATCTTCTTCATAGTTTTTTAATTTAGATATTATGAAAAATATTATATCTAAGTTCTTTTTCCACATGTTATAGGTTCTAATAATGATATCGAGTCAAGTTGTCGTGGATATTATGATATTTCATGAATAAAACATCATAATTATGAAGAATTAGTAAATTATGAATTATTGTTGTCGAATTGATTAGTTTTAATATTGAAGTGTTGTGTTGAAATGCATGATTTTAATTTAGAATTATAAATTATGGATTTGGGGTTTGTTAATCACCAAAGTGATCAACTCTATGAAATTTATGGTTCCACTATTTCATAGTTGTATATGAAGTAATATGAATGACATATTTTGGATTAATTAAAATTTAATAAATTATTGAACCACGTAGTTAAAGTTGCAAATTACCCAAATCTTATAGGTAACTTTCTAAATTACCAATTCATGTAACTCATACTCATTTTGCCCCTCTGCATTCGCTCACGTCTACCCGATTGCTACAGTGTAGCAATCGATTCAGGATTAAAAAATTTGATTTATGTTCAAAAAATTACTACTCTCAATATGACATATGAAAATAATATTTGAGGGCATAGATATAATCAGGAAAACTAGATGAACATATAGGACCTGGTTCTATGTCATTCCGAGCTCTCTAGGTCCATCAGTCGATTTCGGCCAAAATCGACTGATGAACCTAGCGAGCTCGGAATGAAATAAAATTAGGTCTTATATATTCGTCTAGCTCTCCTGATTATATTCATGTCTTCAAACATCATTTTCATATATCATATTGAGAGCAGTAAATTTTTAAACACAATCAGATTTTTTTTAATCGATTGGTATAGTGTAGCAATCAATTCGAACATATTCATGTCCAAAAATTATTGCTCTCAATATGGCATATAGAAATAATGTTTGAGGACATGGCTATAATCATGATAATTAGATGAATACATAGGACATGGTTCCATGTCATTCTGAGTTCTCTAGGTCCATCAGTCAATTTTGGTCAAAATCGGCTGATGGACTTAGAAACCTTAGAATGACATGGAACCAGGTCTTATATGTTTGTCTAGTTCTCCTAATTATATTCATTCCCTCAAACATCATTTTCACTTGTCATATTGATAACATTAATTTTTTGAATACGAATTAGATTTTTTAATCGATTGTTATAGTGTAACAATCGATTCGGGATATTACTATGTTGATGAATAGTATCTGAATTGATTACTACACTATAGCAATCGATTGGGGTAGGCGTGAGTGAATGCGGAGGGTCAAAACTGGTATGGGGTACAAGATTTGGTAATTTAGAAAGTTACCTATGAGATTTATGTAATACGCAACTTTAGCTATGTGGTTCGTGTAATTTGCCGATTAAAATTCATTGTTATAAGACATATATAGATCACCCAATGGTGTATCATTGCTTAAAATTAATGATATTTATGGATTTATTAACATACTTGGTAAATGCTTGCATATCCAAAGATGGCATGCATGTTATTTTAAGCATGGATGTTAGCCTATTAAAATGTGTTCATTTAGCATCATTGTCATTATAGTTATGCATTTGAGTATCACCCAAAGGCGAAATTAAATACATTATTAAAGTTGATTTTGATTTTGATCCATTAAATATACTCAAAGTATTAATGTATGAGTTTGTATAAATGTTTGTAGCTTTCAATAATATGTTTACCTTGGGAAATGGAATGATTAAGTTTAATAGGCTGAATTATGTTGACTGGTCTGAACAAATCCAATTTCGGTGTTATGGGCATTGATATGACATTGGTAATGGAATAGAAGCCCACAATCATTACGGTGACTAGTATGAAAGCTGGCAAGACTCTTTACGAGGCTTGGGTGTAGTTTAAAAGACTAAGTTTGAACTTAATGAAGATGACGATGGTTGAAAATGTCAAGTCATCTATGCCCAAGACAGACAATGCAAGGGAATTCATAAAATCGATTAAGGGATATTCACAATTAGAGATTACTGATAAGTCTATTGTGGGGACCTTAATGAGTGGGTTGACGACTAAAAAATTTGATTGGTCTCAGCCCATTAATGATCATGTGGCAAGTATGGCAAATATAGCAGCAAAGTTGAAGTTGATGGGAACGGATGTGAATGAGTCATTCCTAGTACAGTTTATCATCAACTCACTTCCTTATGAGTTTGGATAGTTCTAGGTGAATTATAACACCATTAAAGATAAATGGAATTTTCAAGAAATTAAGGCTATGTTGATTCAGGAGGAAGGAAGGTTGAAGAAAATAAGGAATCACTCCATCCATTTATTGACTCATGAAATAGCCAATAATAACAAGACTAAACCAGGCAAGAAGGATAAAAATAAAAGCAAGGACTTCATGAAAGTTAAAGAAAGTAGAGTTCATAAAGAAAAGAAGTGTTATTTTTGCAATAAAAGTGGCCACTTCAAGAAGGACTGTTCAAAAAGAGAGAGCTGGTTTGAAAAAAGGTAAATAATATATTTCAGTAAATTTTGAATCAAATCTTATTGAAGTGTCTGATGATACCTTGTGGTTGGATTCAAGTGCAAGTGCTCATGTGTCATATATTATGTAGGGATTCTTTTCGATCCAAACCATAAACAGTACTAAAAAGTTTTTGTATATGGGGAACAGAAAGAATGCACAAATAGAAGGAATTGACTTGTACAGATTGATCTTGGACACTAGCTATTCTTTAGATCTAAAAAATTATCTTTATGTTCCTATATGTACTAGGAATTTAATTTATGTTGGAAAGTTGGATGATGTAGGATTTAACTTTAAGATTAGAGATGATGTATTTTCTTTATATAAACATGAGTACTATTATAGTTCTGGTACTTTAATAGATGATTTATATTGTTTCAATCTTGATGTTAATTTTGTTGAATCTCTATTTTATGTTGAGCACATAACTTGTAGTAAACATAGTGCATATAATGAGAATTTTGCTTATTTGTGGCATCAAAGATTAGGTCACATATCCAAAGAAAGGATAATGAGATAAACGAAAAGTGAAATATTACCTCAATTGGATTTTGATGATTGGGACATAGTTTGGATTGTATTAAGGGAAAGCAAACTATATATATATATCAAGAAATCCAACCACAAGAAGTAGTCAACCACTTGAAATGATACTACACACTGATATTTATGGTCCTTTTGACACTCCATCATGGAGTGGTGAAAAATATTTTATCACCTTTATTAATGACTTTTCACATTATTGTTATTTATACTTACTATATGAAAAATCTCAAGTAGCGGACATCCTTGAGGTTGAAAGACAGTTGGATAGAAAAGTGAAAGTCGTAAGGTTCAATAGAGGTGGTGAATATTATGAAAATTTTAATGAGAATGGACGATGTCAAGGTCCATTTGCAAAATTTCCTCAAAGTCGAGGCATATGTACACAATATACTATGCCTGGTACACCGTAATAGAATGGTGCAACTGAAAGACGGAATCGTACTCTTATGGACATGGTTAGGAGTATGTTAAGTTATAGTATTGTATATTTATCATTGTGGATGCATGCATTAAAAACTGCTATATATCTGCTTAATAGAGTTCCTCGTAAAGCAGCTTCTAAGAATCCTTATGAACTGTGGACGGGACGGAAACCTAATTTAAGGCACCTTCATGTTTGGGGTTGCCCAATAGAAATAAAAGTATATAATCCACATGAAAGAAAACTTAATGCAAGAACCGTTAGTGGTTAATTCATCGATTATCCCGAAAAGTCAAAAGGGTACAAATTTTATTGTCCTAATCATAGTATGAGAATAATAGAGTCTGGAAATGCTCGGTTCATTGAGAATGGTCAATTAAGTGGGAGTGAGAAACCACGAAAAGCGAATATTAAGGAAATTTGTGGCAAACTTTCTTCGCTTAATGTTTCTCCTCAAGTTGTTGTCTCATTCGTTATATCACAGTTACACAACATGTAAAGACAACAAAATAATAATATCCAAAACCCACAAAATGAACATATAGATGATGAACCAACTAACAATGTGCAAGTCACAAATGAACAAATGATAGAAGAGATGCAAGAAATAGCATTAAGGATGTCTGAAAGGCAAAGAAGACCAGCTATTTCTGATGATTATATCATTTATTCACTTGAACATGAATATGACTTAAGCATTGATGAAGATCCAATCTCGTTCGTACAAGCCATGAAAAGTGACAATTCCGAAAAGTGGTTCAATGTTATGAAAGAAGAGTTAAATTCCATGGATGACAATTAAGTATGAAAACTAGTTGAGTTGCCTAAAGGTTCAAAATGAGTTGGTTGTAAATGGATTTTTAAGATCAAACATGACTAGAAAGGCAACATCTAAAGGTATAAAGCTAAACTTGCTGCCAAAGGATATACTCAAAAGGATGACATTGACTATAAAGTGACCTTCTCTCCAATTTCTAAGAAGGAATATTTAAGGATTATTTTGGCTTTAGTGGCTCATTATGACCAAGAGATTTACCAAATGGACGTAAATACCGCCTTTTTGAATGGTGTCTTAGAAGAAGAAGTTTATATGGATCAACCTGAAGGTTTCATAGCCACGGGAAAAGAAAATCTAGTGTGTAAATTAAAAAAAAAATCAATATATGAACTGAAATAAGCTTTTAGACAATGGTATCTTAAATTCAATGATATCATTACATCATATGATTTTGTAGAGAACACTATTGATCAGTGTATCTATATGAAGGTTCGTGGAAGCAAGTTTACTATTTTAGTTATATATGTTGACGACATTCTTTTTGTTGCCAATGATATCGCTTTGTTAAATGATGTAACAAAATTTTTCTCTAAGAACATTGAAATGAAAGATATGGGTGAGGCATCTTATGTTGGATCGTTAGAGACGAGAGAGAGGGGGGAGTGAATCTCGTTCGAAAATCTTTTCTTTTCAAAGTAGCAGCG
>JBBUKS010037539.1:0-10747 GCA_038050645.1 Hedychium gardnerianum | reverse complement strand
ACTTTATTGTTCATGCACTATCTTCTTATACCCGCTGAGTATCTCTTTTGTACTCACCACCCCTGCCTTTCATTATTATTTCCAGGTTAGCAGGTATATGTTGATTGGGTCGCTTGGGGGATATCTGCCTACGCTTCCCATTTGCATCGAGCTATAGTTTATTTTCATTTTGTTTTAACTAGTATTTTCTTCCACATTGATTTATTTTATTACAAAAGTATTAATTAAGTTGTATCTGGTTATTGGTATTTCTTCGGTTAATATTCGAAGTGTTAAGTTGAGTCAGCTCGCAGTCGAGTTTTGGATTCTATTTGTGGGGTGGACCCCCTTGTCATTCTCTATTCTTGTGGATTTTATATTACACTACGTGGTTGTGATTACCCTGGTAGGGTATTATTATCTTTTTACATTGTGTGGTTGTGTTATGATTTTGAGTTTTGTGGACTCATACCATATTGTATCTGCAATTGTCACTAGAGAGTATCGTCCATATTTAGCAGCATGTGTACTCTCAGGGCGTGACAGAATTAGTTGATTAATTGGTTAAATAATAAGTTGAGTTAATTAAATCATAAGTTAACAAATTGATTGATAGGTCTTGAACCAATCAAATAAGAATCTGCTACACCACGTTTAAGAAGAATAAACTATTTGTAGAAAAAAAGGAAACCAAGTGATTAATCTACATAGACTATTTATGATCATTAAAATTATTCTAGTACTTAGTTTTGCTTCGTATCCTATACTTATAGGATTTGAGCTCAAGACATATCTCTAACTTGAAGATGACTAAGACGTTCTACAAATAAAGGTGGGTAGTTCCTGCTTTGAACTCTGTAGTTCCTTTGATCTTAGTGCATGCATGAATCGTATGTAGTAGTTACTTACATTACTTGACTCCACTTTATGTTATTTCTTGTGTTGATACTTACTTGCTTGATCTTAGTTTAGTTTATTTGATATCTATGCAGTCTCATTTGTTTTGCATTCTTGGATTGGCTATTATGTATGATATTACCAGACCATAGTATAGTTATAGACTTATGCTCATGCATTTATACCATAATATAGTCATTTACTTAGACTCGCGGCTATATGTTAGTGATATCATACTGTAGTATAGTTGAAATATTATAGCTAGATGACTAGCACTCTCTTGAGTGAGATTGTTATTCTTTTACTTGTTGTTGTTATATTTATATATATGTGGTTGTATTGTATACATCTTGATTGTCCACAAGACCCATTCATGGTAGCATGTTGTTGTGTGCAGACAGTGGTCATTTGTACACCTTTACTGTCCACGAGAACCATTCGTGGTAGCATGTTGTTATGTGCAGTCATTAGTTAGATAGACCATTCGTGTATTGTATACTCTCTGTCTTCCCACAAGAGCCATTTGTGGTAGCATGTTGTTGCCCGCAGATAGAGATCATCCTACTCCCTGATTACCCATGAGAACTATTCATGGTGGCATGTGTGTGCCGCAATTAGGATTTGTTATGTGTAGGATCTTGATTGATTGTTATTGTAGACTGGTTGTTATATTTTGTTGAGCAGGTTAGTGGCCGATTTTATTGGTATTGTTTATATTTGATAGTAGGTGAAATTGTAGGATCGAAAGGAGCGCTAGAGGGGGGGGGGGAATAGCACGTGTTGCTTTTTTATACTTTTCGTAGAACAATAGAAATAACGCAGTGGAATTAGAGAAATAGAAAAACAATGTTGACACGTTTGTTTTTACTTGGTTCACTGCCCGACAACGGCTAGTCCAAGGCTTGCACATATATAGTACTTTCGTTGGGCAATCCACTAATAGAACGAAGATATTACAAAGAGATCGAATACAAAGTGCATGTAAATTAACAATACCGACGACTTGAAGAATGCAGTAGCTTGAGCATAGTCGTTGGAGTAGCGTTTCGGCGTCGTAAAGATCTTTTCGGAGCAACACTTCAGCATGGAAGTCGTAGAGCATTGTTGTACATAGATGCTGGTCGAGTGTTCTTTTATTGACCCATCAAGGCGCCTCTATTTGCATTGAAGCACCTCTATCCGAGTCGATTTGATTGGATCCAAGTTCATCGCGCCTTATCTGCTTCCAGGTGCCTCAATCCCTTTGAGGCGCCTCAATCACTGACGTGACTCGACCTGATCGCAGCGCAACTCTGGCAAGTCTATCCCAACCCAAGAGCCTCAATTCCTTTGAGGCACCTGGTTGCTGACATACGCCAACCAACCAGAGACTGTCATCTCATCCTTCTCATGATGAGGTCATTGAGGTGCCTCAATCCCTTGGAGGCATCTGGTTCAGCTTGAGGCGCCTGGTCCTTCCAGGCGCATGGTTCAGCAATTTCTAGGCTTGTGTTATCTGCATCACAAAGTTAGCACATACAACATAAAACATAATAAATGATGTTTTGACAGTCTCGGGACTGTCTGATTCTGACTTTTGGGTTTCCTAGAAATCCTAGGTTGAACCAACGCCTACTATTCCCTCAACGGGGAACACATCCTCACCTACTCCTCTCAGGAGAGTTTACCTGTTGCGAAATATTTGGACCTCCAGACTATTTGGACTTTCGCTCAGCATATGATCTTGACCTCCAGGACTTTCCGCTAGACGTCCGGTCATCGACTAGTCTAGACTCCTGCCTGGTGTCCTCGACCCCAGGGCTTTCCGCCTAGTGTCCTCGACCCCTAGGACTTCTACCCGGGGTTCTCTTTCTACCAAGACTTCTGCCCAGTCCCCCGGACTAGGACTTCATTGCCTAATCTCCCTGATCAGGACTTCTTGCCCAGTCCCCCGGACCAGAACTTAGTTGCCTAACCTCAACTAGGACTTTAACCTTGCCTAAGTTCTCTTAGGACTTTGAGCTTCTTACACACTCAGTCAGATTCATCAGATCACAACAAACCTTAACTTTGAACCTTTGTCATCTATCAAAACATAGGTTCGATTAGTTGATGCTTCCAGCACCAACACCACCAACACCTGAGCTAGAGCTAGAATCCTTACTTGACCCAAAGGAAGTCACATCCACTTGTTTGGAACCTTAAGGTACCTTTAATCACTACAAAGTAAGTATTTCTTATGATCTTTTAGAAAATTTCATAGAGGTACCTATAATGTATTTTATAGGATGTGACTCAATTTTTGACACACGCTCAATTAGACTAAATATGGTTATAGTTATTTCCTATTTAACATGTGTGTGAGAGGTGTATTCTTTCTTTGAGTGTGCAGGTTTTGATAAGGCTTGGAATTGGATGCTTCAACTGAACCTTCTCCGCCCTCCAAAAAGAACAACCAAGGAGAAGGAGGGAGCGGAGCTTCATATGATGGATCCCACGAGGATAGCTCCATTCATATTTTAGGCCATATTAAAGAAAATCTAAAAATATCTCACCCCTCCAAGGGAGAGATTTAGATGAACTAAATAAGAGGTTGAGCTAATGACCAAAAACAAGCGCTTCTTGGGAGGTAACCCAAGTTTCTTTCTTTGCTTTCACTTAGGTTTTTCTTATATTTTGTAGTCTTAGTTTTTAGTTTAACTAACCCTCCTAATTGGTTTTTCTTGTCTTATTTTCAAGATTTAAAGAATAGAAGGAGTCAGAATACAAGATGAGGGGTGACTTCAAGAGATAAATGACTCAAATTTTTGACATGCATCACTTGGTAATTCCCTTCACTTCATACCTCCTCCATATTATATATTTTGCATTCATTGAGGACAATGAAGAATTCAAGTCTGGAGGGGTGTTTGTTGTTAGTTAGTTATTTCTAGTTTAGATTTTGTTAGTTTTGCATAATAAAAATTTTGCTAGTTGCATTAGTCATTACATTATTGCTGACTTGTTCTCATAGCAAAAATGCTAGCACGCTTTTTTATCAAGATTTTCATATGTTTTGACTGAAAATGCTAGTATGCTTAGTGATCTATTTTTCTTTATCTTGAGTAGCAATGAAATGAGCATGTTTCTATATTCAGAAAAATTTGAATGATGGCCTAGTTTTAGGATATCTTGTCACTTTGTCTAGTTTTAAGGGTAGATAACTCTGAAAATAGTCATGATTCATAGAACTTGATTAGTACTTGTATTTCCATGGTGATTTCTTATCTACATTTTGGTAACTAGAAGCTCAAATCATGTCAACTCATTTGGAAAATATCAATATCTCTACATTTGATTTAGTGCTTCACCTTTAAATTAAAGCACAAAAAAAATCAATATCATCTGAATAAGGGATAAGAAAATAGTTGTCATGTGTGGAAACTAGCAAGGTACCCCTTTGAGACCGAGTTAGGTTACTGGGAAATAACTGCTATATTTCTCTTGATTTCGAGCAATCCTTTGAGACCTTGTGTAGTTTGAGAAATATAAACCAAGCATGTGGCAGGTAAGTTCCTATCCCTGGGAGCATAAGAAAAATAGTTAAATGATGACTTGACTAGGCTTAGAGATTGAAACTTGAGAAATTTATATCACTCATCGCACTAAGCCCGGAGAACTTCTATTTAGGCCACACACAAATTAACATATAATCATGCTCATAAATGAAACTACTTGATAGAGTTAGATTAACTCACTAAGGATTATGATACATTATACTGACACATGAGTCTAGATTGTAGGTTTTTTCTTGAGGACAATCAAAAATTTAAGTCTGGGGAATGATGTGCGTAGATTATATATACTTTTATGCATTGTTTGATGCATATTTTCTTGTATTCATCGATTATGATCTACATTATCGCACCCTATTTTATCATATTATCATGCTTTTTACTCCACTTCATTAGGAGATCTGCTATTTTTTTTGTTTTTATTGACAGGACACGTTTTGGAGTAAAATGGAGCTTAAATCAAGAGCAGAGCAAAAAGCAAAGAAGCCATGACCCAGACCATGGTCATGCCTAGAGGCACGATCGTGCCCAGAGGCACGGTCGTGCCTCAAGTCCAGCACGACCCTAGGCCATGGCCGTGCCCAGAGGCATGACCATGTGAGTCTCTTGGGAGCCCTTAGATAGGGGTTGTGCCAAAAAGGCACGGTCTGCCTTGCCTCCAATGTCTCCTCAAATATGGGTTGTGTCATCCAAGCATGACCATGCCTGCAGAAAGCTGAACATCAAGCTATGGTCATGTCTTAGAGACACAACTGTGTGTCCCAAAAAGCAGGGTCATGCCTCTTGCCTATAAAAGGGGATTTTTCATCCCTATTCCTAAATCTTTGGTTTGGGGTTCATTCCTTCATCTCGGGGAAGGGTTCTCCCCTTAGGAGAAAACCCTATAGCTTCCATCTCCTCCACATCGACGATCCATCCACCTTCGGAGCAAGGGAACACCTCCAACGATGCCGAATTTCATGGATAAGCATTCTCTTCTCTATATTTTCATGTATTGAATTGTAATTTACTATTTTCTTCATCTCTTGGTTTTATTCCCTTGCAATGGAGTAGATTCTCCTATTTTTAGGATGTAGGGAGTAATTATGATGTGTGATTAATGTATGAACTATGTATAAGCCCATTTCCTTGTTTAATGAAGTGTTTATGACTTATTCTATGTGTATTGTGCCTACTACATGTTTGACGAAATATGTGTGAAAAATGCATGTAGAAGTAAGGGATTTTCCTATATGTTGAGGTTGCTACTAGACTGGATAATCGAAAGATTCTTAGTGGCAAAGGATACTCATAAACTGAACTTACTATGCTTTAGTGACAAAGGGCATCAATACTTATCCACTTTCTAGGGTCAAAAGACCTTTACATAGGGGTTGTTCCTAGCTAGGACATTCTAATGGTATTCAATTCTTGAAATCTGATAAGAATCCCTACAAGAATGTAAGCATGGAAAATAAGGAGATGAATATGCATTAGAGACATTAACTAGCATCATAATGAAATCGAAACCCTAGAACCATTCTCCCTATAGCCAACTTCTCAACCTTCTCTCTCATCCCCTCTCTCAAGACTCTCTCTCTCTCTTCTCAAACTCTAGTTCATGCCTTCCAACCAACTTCGATTGTCTAGATAACTTCCTTTGAGAACTCAAGTAGTGCTTAATCAATAGTACCTATGAGATAGATAATCTTTTATATTACTGACGACGTAACCGTGCACTTGTAGGAACGTAACAATATGCCCTATTACCACATTTTGACATCCTTACTAGCATCCCTAGGGATTGATGTCACTATAGGTGATATTAGACTCTCGAGTGAGTTTGACATTGTAGGTCCTTGGAACTTTTCATTAGCTAGTATTCATATAGATGATGATGGTATCTTGTCCTGGAGAACAGGGGACCAGCCTCAGCCAGACCTAGTCCCAGCACCATCTCAAGACGAGGAGCTACCAAATATAGATCTTGGAGAGTTTCCACTTTCTCCACTTCTAGATCCTCCCACATTAGAGGATAGAGTCATTAGGATTGAGGAGTCAGTTACTAGTCTCCGACAAGAGATACAGAGCCTAAGAGAGGAGGGGTAGACTTGACACACTGAGTTGCTAGAGATGCTCAGATCTTGAAGCACAAGATCTCCTTCATCATTGTCTCAGTAGCCTATTAGAGTTTATTGTCTATTTTTCCCTAGTGACTTAGGTTGACTTTATCTTGACTAATTGATGTGCGTAGATTATATATATATACTTTTATGCATTGTTTGACGCACATCTACTTATATTTCATTAGCTTAATTTACACATATTGCATCCTATTTCATTATTATGGTATACTTCTACTCTTTTAGTTCTGAGAACTGCTCTTTGCATGTTTTCATTGATAGGACGTGATTTGGAGCATATTTGGAGCTAAATTAGATTTTGGGTAGCCATAACTTTTCACATGATTGGATTTTCGGGTTGAATCAACTTCAAAAATGTAGATAACTTCAATATCTACAACTTTTCTTTAGATCGTAGTAGAAGAATCCATGATCTAGCCATGATAAAAGGCATGGTCATTCCTCCTAGGAACGATCGTGTCCCTTGCTCCGCCCAAATTTGCAGATGAAATTTTGAAGGGCCATAACTTTGTGCACGACTGGAGTTTTGGGCTTAATCAACTTCCAAAATGTAGATAACTTCAAGATATACAACTTTTCTTCAGGTTATAAGCTGAGAAAATAATGTCTAGCCATGATAAAAGGCATGGTCATGCCCCAGTTCTAGAAGCTCCTCATTTGCAGGTAGTGCCTCAAAGCACGACCGTGCTTAGGCTCCAGAAGCTCCTCATTTGCAGGTCGTGCCTCACTTCCAGAGCACAGGCTATGTTTTTTAGGCATAGGCCATGTTTTTAGGCACGGGCCAAGTTTTGAGGCACGACACATGTTTTTTAGGCACGACTGTGTCGAATTCCAAACAACCTTTATACCAAAAGTAAAATGACTATAACTTTGTTCTCGATTAGAGTTTTGGATGAATTAACTTCCAGAATGTAAATAACTTCAAGAACTACAACTTTTATTCAGAGCACAACCCAAGATTTAAGGTGTGAAAAATTGGGTTTTGTGAAGTCTAACAAAAGGGGTAGATCTGGAAATTATGGACAAGTATAAAAGGGTCAAGAAAACACTTACTTGAGAATCTTTGGTTTGGGGTTCAGCCCCTCACCTTCGAGGAAGGATTCTCCTCTTAGGGGGAAACCCTAGAGCTTCCATCTCTTTCTCCTCGACAATCCATCCACCTCCGGAGCAAGGGAACATCTCCAACAACGCCGGACTTAATGGATAAGCATTCTCTTCTCTCTAGTTTCATATATTGAGTTATAGTTTGCTATTTTCTTCGTCTTTTGGTTTTATTCCCTTGCACTGGAGTAGTTCGCCCTATTCTAGGATGTAGGGAGTAATTAGGATGTGTGATCGATATATGAACTATGTATATGCCATTTTCTTGATTAATCAAGTGTTTATGTCTTGTTCTATGTGTATTGTGCTTACTAAATGTTTGATGAAATATGTGTGTGAGTAATGCATGTAGAAGTAAGGGATTTGCTTTATGTTGAGGTTGCTACTAGGCTAGATAACCATGGGATCCTTAGTGACAGAGGACACCTATTCAACCGGGCTTACATACCCTTAGTGACAAAGGGTATAGATACTTACCCACTTCCTAGAGTCAAAAGACTTTAACAAAAGACATTCTAATGGTATTCCATTTTGGAAATATTTTAGAATCCCTACAAGAATGTATGCATGAAAAATAAGGAGATGAATTTACATTAGGGACATTAATTAGCATCATAATGAAAGTGAAATCCTAGAACCATTCTCCCCATAATCAACTCTCTCAACCTTCTCTCAAGACTCTCTCCCTGTCTCTTGATCTCTCTATCTCTCTCTCTCTCTCTCTCTCAAGCTCTTTCTCACACACTCTCTCTTTCTAGTTCACAAGCTTTCAAACTTTGATTGTCTAGATAACTTACTCTGCAAACTCTCTAGTACTTAATCAATAGTCCCTATGGATATGATAATCTTTTATATTACTGACGATATAACCGTGCACTTGTGAGAACGTAACACTTATGCTGTATTTGACTTATGTTTAACCTTAGACTTATTCTAATATTAATGGTTGAATTTATCTTTGTAACTCTTGAGTTAACTTCATTATTACTTAGTAGAATATGACCTATAAACTGTTCTTGAAAATTTAACTTGTTTTCAAAATTTACTTTTAAACTCTAGGTTCTTTTTACTAATATTTTTTATTATTATACTAAGTAAAAAACAACCATTTATTTTGGAGGTTTTTAAAAAATTGGAATTAGCCTATGTCTTCCCTTAGAAAGCATGAACCTATAGATTTAGGTAGCCAACATCTCACAAGCATATTAGGGTTACCTTGCTTGTGTACTGAGACACTTAAAATGGTGTGAGATGATTAGGGCTAAGCCCGGATTTCATATGCTTATGTCAATGCATCATTATAATTTTGGGCTAAAATATCAACTTATATTAATCAAGTTGAGTGTTCCTTCATAGCAAACTGCTAGCTAGAAACAAGCACTTAACTTGACTGACTTAGTGAAAACTAATACCTTTGGTAGTTAGCTAGTAACAAAAGTCAAATATTTTAATAAGGAGAGTTTCCTAGATGATTTACATATTTTTATGCATGCTTGGATTACAAGGAAATCATTCTTTAAATTGCTTACTTGGATTATAAGGACAATCATGCTTAATTATATTGGAATATGCTAGCAAAATGTTTAATATTGTTTTTTATTATGCAAATTATTTATTTTCAAACTTGCCTTAGAAAAGTTTTTTTTCAAAAACTTGTCTATGTTTTAAACACTTTTTGAAAAATATTTTCAAAAGCTATTTTTTCTAAAATTTCAAAAACACAAGTCTTATTTTCTCCTTTCTAGCAAATTTTTTTAATATATGCCAAAGGGGGAGAAAGAGGTTAAAGTTAATTTATTTTTGAATAAAAGTATGTAAGTTTTCAAAATATATGGATTTTCAAAAATATGCAAGTTTTCAAAGTCTTTAGGTAAGAATGTCAAATTAAGGGGGAGTATATTTGAAAAATCCTTTATTTTTTTAAAAAAGTAAAAGCATATGAAACATTATAAAATGGTTGTATGCTTCAAAAATACTATGTTTTACTTAACTTTAAACTATGTTGTCATAAATCAAAAAGGGGAGATTGTTGGTGCTAGAAGCACTAACTAATCAAACCTGTGTTTTTATATTTGCAAAGGTTCAAAGTTAAGGGATGTCATATAATCTAATGAGCTTGACTGAGTGTATAGGTAGCTCAATTAGAAAGTCCTAAACGATCTTAGGCTAGGAATAAGTCATAGTTGAATTTAGGCAAGGAAGTCCTGGTCAGTGTGGACTGAGCAAGGAAGTTCTAGTCAAGGTGACCAGGCAAGGAAGTCCTGGTCCGTGGGACTGTGCAGAAGACTTGGCAGATCGAGTACATTGGGAAGAAGTCATAGGGGTCAAGGACACTAGGCATGAAGCCCTGGGGGTCATGGACACAAGGTAGAAGTCTAGACGGGTCGAGGATCAGACGTCTAGAGGGAATTCCTAAAGGTCAAGATCTGATGTTGAACAAAAGTCCAAAAAGGTTTGGAGGACCGAATGTTTGGGAAAAGTTAATCTCTCATGAGAAGAGTAGGTGAGGACGCGTTCCAAAAAAGGGAACAGTAAGCGTCGGTTTGACCTAGGATTTCATCGAAAATCTGAATGTTAGAATCGAACAGTCCCGAGTCTGTTAAATTACTTATAACGATCTTTATTATGCTTGTTGTGCTAACTCTATGGTGCAAGAACTCAAAGATGGAGTCAGGGGATTCTAGGTGTCCATATGGATCTAGGCGCCATGAGGTCCGAGCGACCAGATTGATCCAGGCGATCTCGATGACTCAAACTAAGCCACAAATGCATCTGAGGTGTCAAATGTCGGTTGGTTGGCGCACGTCAGCTCCTAGGTGCCAAGAAGGATCCAAACACCTGGATTAGGATAAGAGTCGTCAGATAAAGCATCGTCGAGAGCTCACCAAGTCAGCCTCTATTGAGGCATCTCAAAGGGATTGAGGCACCTGGATCAGCCTATATAGGCAGACTTTGACCAGAGCCTTAAACACCAATTCTATTATGTTCAAATGATTTCTGTGTTGTTTTGAATTTCTTCAATGACACCGAAATGCTTCTCCGATGACAACACTCACCTCCAAGATCTCAGTCTGTCATCGGTAAATTTAATTTAATAGTATTCATCTTTTTTTT
>JBBUKS010037529.1:0-10747 GCA_038050645.1 Hedychium gardnerianum | reverse complement strand
TGATCTAAGAGAAGAGGGAAGGAATGCTTAGCCGATTAATATCTCGGCCTTCGGGAGTGCTCTCCTTACTTGGATGATGGATGGATAGAAGATATCTTCCTCGGATCGACGGAGAAATCTCTGGAAATGAAGTATGGATGAACCTAGTGTTCTCCCAAGAAGGGAAGAACAAATCCTCCTTGAGAAAGGGGTAAACACCCCCTTTTATAGGCATGGGGCACGACCCATGTTTTTCTAGCACATGGCCATGCCTGGGAGGCATGACCTAGTATTAAGGTTGAGTTGAGTGGAGGTATGGCCATTCCTGTGAGTCACGACCAAGGGTTTATGAAGCACTGCTAGCCAAACATGGCCATGTCTGGGACACATGGCCATGCTTGAAGTTCTCCCAGGATTGACACATGGTCGTTTCTGGGAGACACGACCGTGCCTTGGCCTTCTTCAGAAATATCACATGACCGTGTCTAAGAGACACAGTCGTGCCTTGAGTTTCTTTTGTGACTGAGGCATGCTCATGCCTGGGGGGCACGACCTGTGCCTTGGCCGTGCCTGGGAGGCACGACTAGGGTTTTGGCTTGGTTGCTCTACTTCTTGCTCTGCTTTCTGCTCTGCTTTCTGCTCTGCTTTTCTCTTTTCTCTCCGTAAAAGTTTCATTTTGCTCCGAAATATATCTTGTAAATGAAAACATGCAAAGAGCATACCTCCGAACGATATGGAGTAAAAAGCATGATAACGTAATAAAATAAGGTGTGATAATGTAGATCATGTCAATGAAATATAAGAAGATGTGCAATATAAAGTGTCTAAAAACATATATAATCTACACACATCAGCTCCATTGCCAACTCACAGATTTGATTCTCCCTTGACGAGTCTTCTGCTATTCCTTAGGCCCTGTATGTTATTACATATATGTGAGTCACACCCCGTACCCAATATCTGAGTATCTGAGGAAATAGCATGGTAATTAATAATGAAGATACTTGAAGAAGATGGTGCATCGAATGTCAATTTCTTCTTCAGCGACTCAAGATAGATCTTGCAATTTCTTCATCAGTGACCCCATCTTGCCACAATGGTGACATGGGGCCTTTTGTGCTAGTTCTTCTTTCTTATCCTTTTTCTTCCCTTTGACTTCCTCTTTGAATCTTTCTTAGAAGAATCAAGTAACATCACAGTCTTCGGTTCTTTCTTAACAGAAGGCTCCATAGTCTTGATCATGCTGATCATCTCAGAAATGGTGGACTCATGATGGTTCATCTGATAGTTCATCATAAACTGTGAAAAACTATTAGGTAAACTATGCAGAATTAAGTCAATACTTAATTCATGATCTATCGCAAAACTAAGTGATCATAGTCACTCGATGTATCCATTCATCTTCAGTACAAATTGCACAGCAGATGAACCCTCCTTCATCTTTGAGCAAAAGAGAAGCTTAGAGATATTGAACCTTTTGGATCTAGCTTGCTCATCAAAAAGCTCACGAAGATGATAGATAATCGTATAAGCATTCATATGCTCATGTTTCTTCTGAAGCTCAGGAGTTATCAAGGCTAGCATTATGCAACTTGCAAGCTCAGAATCAATCGTATGCTTCTGATGGGCCAACAATTGGTCCAAAGTTGCATCATCTGCCAGACTAGTGGGAAGAGGCTCATCAAGGACATATGCAAGCTTTTCCATCTTAAGAAAAATTCTTAGGTTTCTAAGTCAGTCCAAAAAGTTCAGCTCGGTCAGTTTGTTCGTGTCCAAAATAGAGCACAAATTCAAATACATCTTAATCAATCAATTAACCTAGAAATACAAAATTGAGAAAATATGAGAGAGATGATTTATTTTGTAAAGGTAAATAATTTACACATAAATATGAAATCTCACTTACTTATCGAATTCAAGAGTCCTTACTTTGAATTCGGGAGATTGTAGGGTTTTTTCAAGTGAATTGATATTCACTATTGATAAGAACAATCTTGATGTTGACCAACAAGCCATTCTTAGTGTTAAATATGGCAAATAAAAAATAATAATAAGTGTTAATTGAGGAATAAGCTTAAAGGAATTTTTAGAAATTTTGAGGAATTTTTCTGGATTTAATCGGAACTAATTAGTGGAGTTTACGGTGATATAAATAATAGGCTTTTATAAAGCCTGTTCGAAATACCAATTAAATGGGAGTTGATTAAATTCATTAACCTAAGGTTGGGATTCATTCACCTAAGTTGAATTCAAATAAAACCTAAGTTACTATTTAAATCTCTATTTTTATATTCCTTCTTCCAATTTCTTCCAATCCACTGTCATCGACCACTTGCTCCTCCTTCCCCAATCCACTGTCATCGACCACTTGCTCCTCCTGATCTCTCACTCATGAGCCACAACGATCACCGTTGCCGCCTGCACCTAGCGGCACACCAACTCTGAGAACATCTTGGCTTCTTTGTCTTCGTTGGATCATCACAACGCCTCCCCATCTCTCTCGTCTTTTTGCCTCAGCAGCCCCTCGTACCTCCATCGTCGTCGATCATTTCTGACCTTCCTACTCCGATCGACACACCGGCGTAGTCTTCTCCCGCTACCAAGCCGGAGACGTAGCCATAGCCCTTGCTGTCGATTGTTGCTACCAAAGGTCAGTCACGGGCGTCCAAGTCTCCAAATGGGAGTGATCGATTGGGATAGTTGAGGTAAACCCTAGATCTCAATTTGACCTCCTTACTCCGCCCTTGCTACTGCTCACCAGATTCCGGTGATTCCCCATTTGTTTTGGCACAATCCTGATTCTACTCAGCCACACTTGATTCAGTTGAGACCAGAGTCGTCGAGCAACATCACCTGCTCCGGTCAAATTTGGCTACTTGGGACAGATCTAAATTCCCCTGATCGATCCACTACTATAGCTTATTCTTTCAATCCAGCTGCTGCTTTTGGTCGGACTTGCCTTTGGGGTTATTATTTTTGACCACCTTATAGACCCGGCAGCTTCATCGCAGTAGGTAAGTGTAGTTGGGAGGTTAGGATTTATTTAACTATAGTTGTGTTTGCTTGGATACGAAACATATCATGTTACTCCTAAAATTTGATGGTTGTGGTATGATCTCTGATTGTAAGGACTTGCATGTTCAATGTTATTCTATTGTTTGGAATTGTAGAGTTTCTGGTGTAGCTTGGATTGATTAGATTGTTAACATGAGATCTAGTCTGGTGGATTAGATGGTATTGGAGTTCATTTGTCTCGAGACTAGGGTTTGGATATGAAGGATGTCATGATGCTCTATTGTTTGGAAGTTTGGGGTATAATCTCTATTTGTCATGCATGTTTATGGTTGTGAGTAGTGGTATGGAGAGTTTGAATCCAATTTGTGTCACTTGGTTGATCTTGCATATTTGTGTATTAGGATTCTTGATTTGGACTTTAGGGATGTATGTATATAACTTCATGGAGAATCTAACAAGATGTATAGATTCTATTTTTGATAGGATTGTGAGGTGGAAGAGTTTATGTTCTTGTACCTTATAGTAGTTGTTAGATTTATTTGGATGAGTTAGGATGTGAAGTTAAAGAGCCTTTATGATTCATTAGCCTTGTAATTATTTGTTGGATATGTTTATGTAGTAATGGATTGGTTATATCATCATTTGATGACATAGGAGGTATTCTATCTCTTAATAATTAAGACTTAAATGAAGTTGTAATGTTTAGGTGTAATTCTAGGGTTATGTGTAGTTAAAGGATTGAAAATTGAAATGTAGGTTTGTGAGATCTTTTAATGGGATTAGGGTAATGAATCTCTAAACCTAAATTATAACTATTAAATCCATTAATTAGGTATTTAAATAGTTTCATATATTTGCTTATAGGATCCAGATTCAAGACGGAGCATCAGATCTGAGGGTATTCGGCACGACATATTTAGAGGCGGACACTTCTTTCCTTGTCTCTTTTAGAACCTTGAACTTAGTGCATGAATATTATAGACTTAATAGGTAGTTTTGATTACCTTAAATTTATTTATGTCATTTTCTGCTTTGGATGCTTAGTTGCTTGATCTTGAATTAGTCTATTATTATCCATGCAGTCTCGTACTTTTGATTATCCTTAATTGGTAGTGGTGCACACATGTATAATGTATATCATAGTTGAGTGCATGCGTGTATGGTATGCATCGTAGGTCGTTACACACGTGTATGGTGTGTTTCACAGGTATTTACTTCATGTGATGCTTATGTTGTTTTATTACTGGATATATATTATTGTTTGGTGCATACGTGTATGGTGTGTATCGTAGGTCGTTACACATGTGTATGGTGTGTTTCATAGGTATCCACCCTATCTGAGTTTATTATACTGTGTTATGGTATTTACCTATATGTGATGTTTCCATATGTGTGTGATGCTCATATCATTATGTACTTCATACCATTGCATGTTGACAATCATTGTTTCCCTTGTGGTCGAGAGAGTTATCAGTCATATTCCTGTCAACTCGGCCACTTAGGTAGTAGTCATATTCCTGTCATGCCGAAGTGATCATGCTTTGCATATGCATTTAATGTGTGTTGCATATGCATTTGGCTTCTGTTGCACTTGCATGTGATGATTATGCACTCGATATATGTATGTACATATATATAGATGACTCACCTATGTTTATGATAGCATCCATATGTTGGAGTTAGGTTTTATATCAAATATTGGACTATGTTAGAATGGTTAAGAGTATCATTATGTTATATGGAGATGTTGGGTTATATTCCTGCAGAGTTGATCATATGTACAGTACTTGATCATATATATATATGATAGAGTTCTTCCCATAAGACTGTATGTACCTTGATCCCCTACTATCATAGTTATCATGTACTATCTTTCTTATACCTACAGAGTCATTTGGACTCACTATCCCCTGTTTGTGTTTATTTTCCTCAAGTATCAGATAGAGGTTATTATCGCTGGGAGATCATGTCTGCCTATCCTGCATCACATGAAGATTTTTTTTTCATTTTATGTTTGTGTTTATTTTATGTTTCTTTACACCTTATTTCATTTAGTTCTTGCTCTTATGTTGTAATAAGTGAACTCTGTGTGGATTTGGATTTCCTTTGGTACTTGCTTCAAACGTTTTATTGTGATGTTAAGTCGTGTTGGCACGCACCTTATTTTTATTAGCATTCAATTTGTTTCTCTTATATATTGATTGGTTATTTGGATATTATTAACTGTGTGGGTTTAGCTTGTGTAAGTCGTGTGGACTTATACCAAGTTGTATCAATCACATTGTCACTAAGGGGTACCGTCCATTTCGTTAGACAAGTATACCTCCGGGGCATGACACTTAACTCTAGTGGTAGGTATCAAGTATACCGATTACATATCACGTATATGAACTATCATATTATGCTATCAACTAATTAATATTCGCATAAACATTGAGTTGTTAACATATTAACAAGTATACATCAAATATATATCACCCAACTTCACCTATATCCACGTTGACCTTGGCGTTGGTCCAACAAATCAACGCTTCAAGTTAAAACCAACTCGTTAATCATGAAATTGTATCTCTATGGTTCGAATATATTTAATTTCAGGTTGAGCTTGGCGTTAGTCCAACAATTCAAACAAGAAATCAAACTCTGGTTCTTATCATATTAACGAAAGTTGTAAGCTTTAATATTTTTTGTAAGGGATTTAAGTTTCATCTTCTTTTTCATGCAAATATGCTACCTATATGACATCACATGCAAATGATGACATGACACATCGCATGCATGACATAATTATATCTAATCATGACATAATTATATAAATTAATTAATGCATCTGCATGACATAATTAATTAATACAACTACATGACATACAATATGACATGATGATGTCATAGTTGTCATAATATTATTTATAAATAAAATATGATTAAGAATTTAATTTTCATAAATCAAAATTTCTTTAATTAAATTAGAAAATAAATTTTTAAAATTTAATTACATATTTTATCTAAGAAATAATTCTCAATCAAGAATATCTAATTAATTAGGAAACAATTTCCTAATTTTAAATCTCCTAACTAATTAAGAAGTTTATAATTAAAATTTCTTAATTAATTCAGAATCTTTCAAAAATAGAATTTCTGAAATTATTTAAGAAACTTTCCAAAATTAGAATTTCTAAATTTTACAGAATATTTGAAAAAATGAATTTTCCTAAAATATTTCAGAAACTTTTCAAAAATGAAATTTCCTAACAAATTAGAGAACTTTTCAAAATTAGAAATTCTTAATAAAATAGAAAAAAATTCTAGAAATTAATTTATGATCAACTACAACTCGTAAAACCTTTTTATGATTATATCGAAGTATGGTCAAATTCTGATACTACTGTTGGATAGTTTGACGTGGATTTGTGCTTTAGACGTTTCAAAAACAGGCACAGTGGAAGACATAAATAATAAATCCTAGTTTATTACAACACACACATCCATACATGTAAGATACAACACGTACAGACATAACCACACAATTAAAATTTTATGAAGAAAATTAAATTAACCATTAATCTAGTTATACCTGCCGGATCACGTGAAGTGAAAATAGCCTCAACCGAGCGACGCTTTGGAGTCTCGCCTCTATTCGTATCCACATCGAGTATCTTCAAGATGACTTCTCTAAGTCCGGGTCATGTCTTCGCTTTGGTACTAGCCGAAGTGGGGGGACAAATTAATTTGAGAGAGAGATTTTGCTCGATTCATATCTGATGGTTGAAGCAACCAAGACGACACGAATCAAACAACGAGCAACCTTCGCAACGTCGCTATTGGGTGACTCTTAAGATGATTCCATTGGTTGTGAGTTGCAGGAAGGAAACTCTCAAGCCGGTGGAAGAAAGACGAATGTCCAGTGGTGGCCAAACAGCCCCTTCGGTGGGCTGCTGGCAGCGGACCCAGCTACTGTTCTTGCTGCTCCTTCTGTGGTCTGACGACAGGAGGGCCCTGTTGGCCGGAGGATGGCTAGAAAGGGAAGACTGAGGAGAAGGCTGGTGATTGGGGTAGCGGCAAAAGGAAACAACCTCTCCTTTATGGCCGACGGCTAAGAGAGAAGAGGGAGAGAAGAGAAGTAGTTTTGGAATAAACCTAACAATTAGGTTCTATCAAAAACTTCATTAGATTAATTCTCTCTCTATGAAGTTATTTATAACCTCCTCTCAATGACTTGGAGAGCAAGTCATCTCTTAAGCCCAAACACAACTCATTAAGCCTTAATCAAAGATTAGACGATTAAGCTCTTGGTTTGGTTCAAAACCAAACCACTTGGTTCATAAATCAAACCAAATTAGTTCATAACTAAACCAAGAATGGTCTAACTCGTTTACAAGAGACGAGACTCATCCATACTTTCGTTCTAACAAATAAATTTCCATATTTGTCACTTGTTTGGTCTAACCAAACTTTATC
This sequence comes from Hedychium gardnerianum, assembly GCA_038050645.1. NCBI lineage: Eukaryota > Viridiplantae > Streptophyta > Magnoliopsida > Zingiberales > Zingiberaceae > Hedychium > Hedychium gardnerianum. The sequence goes on along the minus strand of JBBUKS010037529.1, from coordinate 3,295 downwards.
TCTCTCGATCTAAGAATTCAATTCTCAAACTCGTTTTAAATCTTTTGGATAAACTCGTAGAGCGGAAGAAGAAGAATGAAAAAAAATTGCTCGAGTAGTGTTGCACCAACTTCGAGAAAAAAAATGATGAGATTTTTGTCAGAAAAGGTGATGACACCAATTCTGACTTACGGTGAAAATTTTAAAAAGATTTTTTTTTAAAAAAAAAGGTAGTTTTACCAATTCAAAGCGACCCCGCTCTGATATCAATTATAGGATCAAAAAGCGCACTAGAAGAGAGGGGGTGAATAGCGTGTTTTGCTTTTTCACACTTTTCAAAAAAAACGCGAGAGTATAGGCAATGGAAAGAAATAGAATAAAGAAGGACAACACAAGCTAACACACTTTCTTTTTACTTGGTTCACCACCTGACAACGGCTAGTCCAAGGCCCGCACCCAAATGAGTGCTTTCGTTGGGCAATCCACTAATAACACGATAATTACAATAGATATATGGAACTTGAAATGTAGTAATTAATAACAATATCGATAAATAAGAAAGTAAAACCTCGAACTCTGGTTGTCGGGGCAATGTTACGACGTCGTAGAAATGTTTTCGAAGCAACGTCTGAGCACGAAAGTCATATGAAATCATTGTACAAAGCTGTTGGTCGAAGTCTTCTTTTATTGACCCATCCAGGCACCTCTATTCGCATTGAGGCGCCTCTATCTGAGTCAATCTGATTGGATCTGAGTTAGTCGCGCCTTATCCGCTTCCAGGCACCTCAATCCCTTTGAGGCACCTCAATCGTTACATGGCTCGATTTGATCGTAGCGCGACTTTGGTGAGTATATCCCAACTCAGGCACTTCAATCCCTTTGAGACGCCTGTTTGCTGACGTGTGCCATCCAACCAGAGGCTGCCACCTCATCCTGCTTCGCGCTGAGGTCATTGAAGCGCCTCAATCCTTTTGAGGCACCTAGTTCAGCTCGAGGCGCCTGGTTCAGCAATTTTCAAGCTTCAGCTTCTGCATCACAGTGTTAGCACAGACAAAATATATAGCATAAAAAATAATGTTTGAAAGTCTCGGGATTGTCCGATTATAACTTTTGGGTTTTTGATGAAATCTTAAGTTGAACTGACACCTACTATCCCCTTAACAAAAAACATGGCCTCACCTACTCCTCTCAAAAGAGTTTACACCTATTGTCAAATATCTGGACCTCCAGACTATTTGGACTTTCACTCAGCATCCGATCTAAACCTTTGGGACTTTTCGCTAGACGTTCGATCCTTGACTCGCCTAGACTCTTGCCTGGTGTCCTCGACCCCCAAGGATTTCCGCCTAATGTCCTCAACCCATAGGACTTCTTCCCGGTGTCCTCGATCTTCCAAGAATTCTGCCCAGTCCCCCGGACCAGGGCTTCGTTGCCCAATCTCCCTAATCAGGTCTTCTTGCCCAGTCTACTGACTAGGACTTCTTTTCCTAGCCTCAACTAAGATTTTCACCTTACCTAAGTTCCCTTAGGACTTTCTTCTTGAGCTTCCTGCACACTCAGTCAGACTCATTAGATAACAACAACCTTAACTTTGAACATTTATCATCTATCAAAACATAGGTTTGATTAGCTAGTACTTCTAGCACCAACAATCTCCCCCTTTTTGATTTATGGCAACTTGGTTTAAAGTTAAGTAACATTATTTTGCAAATATAGATTTTAATGCATAAACTATCACACCCCGAGTATACTTATTCGTCAAAAATGGACAGCACTCCCCTTGTGACAATCACAGATTTTGGTTACACAACTACACAGTTGATAAAAATATCAACACCACGCAAATATATCCACGACTAACTACACAACAACATCAGTAAGGAAATCCACTCAAAAGGAAAGAGATATAGGATACGAGCCTTCACAGCTTAAAACCATCCACAACAATGTAAGCCTACTCGACTTACACACACAAAAATAGTAAATATCCAAGGTAACAAACCCAAACAAAGTCAGATATCTAACGATCAAAACAATATAATTACAATACATGTCCGGAAAACCCAAATGATAAATCCAAATGGAAGACGTAAATGTGAATACGAAGCGGAAGAAATAAAACACCCTCTAGGTGTTGTAGGATAGGCGGATGTGATCTCCATGCGACTCACGTAGTGTCTAATTACTACCTGAAGAAAATAAAACATATAGGTAGTGAGTTCAAATAACTCAGCGAGTAAAAGAGTATAGTGCATGACTAATATAGATAAGGGAAACAAAGATATACAGTCTCAAATAAGGAAGTATCAACTTGAACAAAGGTACGGTCATAATCGAAATTACTTAACTCATATCTAGTCCACTAGGTATGAAGTAGTGATTGGAAAACAATACAGAATCTGAAACAATATTACTCATTACTCAGGTGCATCATAAAAATAACATAAATATTCTACAAGCCAACAAATCACAACCAAATGTATCATGTCACTGTATAAGAACAACACACATCCAAGCGTGCACAAACCCAGAATAAAATGCACAAGCAAGTGCAAATACATATGCAATGCAATGTCACTCCTACTCACCACTCCGGCTATCACGACATCTGTGTGATCGAATGGGTAGGACCATGACAACTGTACGCACTCCATACAACCCCTACTCCCAAGTGGAACGAGTAGACAGGATGTAAAGTAGCTATCTAGCTACATCAAAAGTGGTCTCTGTCGGCATACACTCCATACAACCACTACCCATGAGTAGTTGAGTGAGCCCAACCCGAGATACTACACACACTCTAGCCATCACTTCCCCGAGTGATCGAGCTGGCAGGAAACGCGCAAAAATACATGATCATTTACGGTAAACTCCAAAGATCTCTGCCTCTGATCTGCGTAACTCTTTTGTCAGTCATGGGCTTCTGACAATCTGCATCAGATGATACGTACCAACTCTGCGTCATGCTAAATGTTATGTGGCCCCAAAACTTGTGGTTCACCAACCTTGCCCCATAAAATAGGATATCTACAAGCTTTGTCATATAAGGCCTCAAACGACGCCATCTGAATAGATGAGTGATAACTATTGTTATATGCAAACTCCACTAAATGTAAATGATCCTCCCAGCTATCTCCAAAATTCATAACACAAGCTCTCAGCAGATCCTCAAGTGTCTGTATAGTGCGCTTTGACTGACCATCTGTCTGTGGGTGAAACGTTGTATTGAAATGAGGCTACGTACCCAATGCCTGCTGAAGACTATGCCAAAATCGGGAGGTGAATCACGGATCTCTATCCAAAATGATACTCAGTG
>JBBUKS010037492.1:0-10748 GCA_038050645.1 Hedychium gardnerianum | reverse complement strand
AAAAGGTATGAAAATTGCAATGTCGGAACTCCGGTCCACACTTATATCAGATACTTGCATATAAATCTGAGTAATACATGTATTTTCATAGTACTGCAAGGTAGTAAAATGCACAATGTATCCATTATTTTTAATTACATTAAAGATGCTTTCAAATATACTATTTCCTAGTGCATATGTAAGCTGGATAAAAGAATATGAACTTAGATAAATATCAACATATCATATGAAATTGAATAATTCAAATTCATTCATCTCTGCATACTTTATACTACTATGAAATAAATTGATAAAATTCTTTTGTCAAAGTTAATTTTTATAACTCTACTCATGACGAATTAACCTCTATCATATCATGATCGATCCCAAACTCGAATAAAAAAAGAGGATTGTGTTAGGTTATCAACCAGCATTAAACTAAGATAAAATTCAATGAATGAATCCATTAAACTATTGTACTGATGCTAGGTTGTTCTCTAGAAGAAACGCATTACAGGATCCGACTGTAACGTCTCGACAAGGATCGTTACATCTCCAGAACTCGAGTATAGTGCTAAATATACAAAAGTTTGTGTTGTAGGGTCCACTATAATGTATAGGTAAGGACCGTTACATTTTCATGAGAACTTGGATGTAGTGTTTTCACACCATAGGTTGGATGAGAACAAATATTATAGAAAAACTAATAATCTAATATTTGAAACATGAAACATAGAAACCTTCACTAGTAAAATAATAGAGGTAGTAGATGCAATGATTAGGAGAAGAATTAGTATTTTATGTATATAAGAGACAAAATGGGTAGACGAGAAAGCAAAGATGGTAAAGAATTCAGATTTTAAGTTATGGTACACAAGAAAGAGTAAAACAAAAAATAGAGTAAGCATTATTGAAGATAGTTCGTTAAAAGATAAAGTTGTAAGAGTAATTAGAAAGATGATAGAATTATAGCTCTCAAGATAGTAGTAACGAAATAAACTATGAATGTAATTAACATATATGCACGTCAAACAGTATTAAATAAAGCTACCAAATCAAGGTTTTGGGACGACCTAGATAAAGTATTATAAAATATTTCGTCAAATAAAATGATTTTAACAGGAGGAGATCTAAATGGGCATGTCGAAGTGAAAAATAAGGAATATGAGAAGGTACATGGGGTTATGGGTTTGGAACGAGAAATGAAAAAGGAAAAATTATATTGGATTTTGTAATAGCATGTGACCTTATATTAGCTAATACATTTTTTTAAAAAAGAGAAAAATACTTGGTCACGTTCAAAAGTGAGAATAATAAATCGTAAATTGACTTTCTTATGGTTAAGAAGAGGAATAAATTTTTTTGTAAAAATTATAAATTCATCTAGAAAACTTAATTACTCAACATAGGTTAGTAGTGTTGGATATACACCTCAAATATAGTATTAATAGAAGAAAAATATACATGACTCAGAATTAAATGGTGGAAGTTAAAGGATGAAAAACAAAACATATTTAAGAAGAAGGTAAGAGTATAAACATTAGGTGAAATATACGGTGACTCTAATACGACATGACATAAGATGATATCAAAGTTGAAAATAGTAACTAAGAGTGCACTCGATGAGTCGGGGCATGCACCACTAAGTAAGAAAGCTCGATGGTGGAATGAAAAAGTACAGGAGAAAGTGAAGAAAAAACGAAAAGTTTATAAGGAATTATATATTTGTAAGAACGAGAAAAACTTAAAAAAATATGCAATAGTCAAGAAAGAGCCTAAGAAAATAGTGAATGAAGAAAAAAATGAAAATTTTGAACAATTATACCGAAAATTGGATACAAAAGAAGAGGAAAGAGACATTTATAGAATAACTAAAATAAGATAAAGGAAGATAAGAGATCTTATCCAAATAAAATGTATTAAAGATAAATGCAATAGAGTACTAGTAAACTAAGGAGAAATAAAAGAGCTGTGGAAGCGATATTTCTATCAACTTTTTAATGAAAGTTTAAGTGACAAATTTAACTTAGGTAATTTAAGTAGGTCAAATGAGTATAGATTTTTAAATTTTTACTGTAGAATTCAAATTTAAGAAGTAGAATAAAGGATGCACAATGGAAAAATCGTTCGATCAAATGATATTCCGATAGAGGTATGGGAGTACCTAGGGAAATAAGGTATTGTGACTTATAAAATTATTTAACATGATATTGAAAATATAAAAAAATCTAATCGGAGGATACATACTCAAATTCCCCTATATAAGAACAAGAGAGACGTACAAAATTATATAAACTATAGGGGCATTAAACTAATGAGTCATACTAAAATTTTTTGGGAAAGAGTAATAGAAAAAAGATTAAGGAAGGAGGTGACCGAAAATCAATTTGGGTTCATACTTGAAAGGTCGACAATAAAAATTATACATCTTCTAAGACAACTAATTGAAAAATATCGGGAGAAAAAATAAGATCTACACATGATATTCATTGACTTAGAAAAAACTTATGGTAAAGTCTCAAGAGAAATTATATGGAGAATTCTAAAAAAGAGATGTGTTAGCGTAATAAATATTGAATTGATTAAAAATATGTATGATGATGTAACAATCAGAGTGAAGATTTCAGGCGGATTAACTGAAATATTTTCAATAAAGATAAGATTACGTCAAGGATCAACTCTAAGTCCTTATCTTTTTACACTAATCATGGACGAACTTACGGATACATTCAAAACATAGTACAGTGGTGTATGTTGTTTACAGATGATATTATTTTGGTAGATGAGACACGTGAAGAAAGGAGTAAATACTAAACTAGAATCTTGGCGGAAAACATAAAAAAAATTTAGGCTCAGTAGAGTAAAGACATAATATGAAATTTAAGTTTAGCAATATTAGACATAATGAGACAATTGTTCAAATAGGAGATGATGAGCTGTCTGGAAGTGAGAGTTTTAAGTATTTAAGATCAATTTTGCAAAATGATGGAGAGATTGAGAGTGATATCTTATATAAAATACAAGTAAGATGGTTGAAATGAAAGAAAACATCGGGTGTTTTATGTGATCCTAAAATACCTCTAAAACTTAAAGTAAAGTTCTACAAAACGACGGTTAGACCTGCTATGTTATATAACGTTGAATGTTGGGCTATGACTCGAACACATGAGCAAAAGATGAGAGTTGCAGAGATGAGAATGTTAAGGTGGATGTGTGGATATACGAGGATGGACGGAATAAGAAATAAGAGTATTAGCGAGAAAGTGCTATATCTATTGAGAAAAAAGTCCGAAAGACACGTTTAAGATGATACAGACATGTACTTAGACGGCCAATATACTCCAGTTAGGTGATCTGAAACTATGATAAATACGCACATCAAACGAGGAAGAAAAAGATATAAAAAAACTTGATTAGTAATAATAAAATAAAATAAAATAATTCAATGACGTAAAGGGATCAATATAGTCGATCTAATCTAATTAGATAAAATCTAATTGTTATTATTGTTATTTTATCTCACAACTTGAAAATCTCAACTCAAATCCTTTATCGATCTTATTAATGAATTCAAACATTTTGAATTATTTGGTTGTTTAGTTAGGCCTCTTTTATGAAACAAATGCGAGCCATATTTTCTGTTAAGAAATTCTATTTGACGGGGAGTTAAAGTACTGAATTATCTGAGCAGACTCTTCGGACTATGACTTTAGAAAGATTGCGTACACTTCTGAAAGACGGAGGGTTCTCACCCAAAGGGAGAAAGGCAAGGATTTATTTCTGTATTTCCACGCAACTGAAAGTCTAATCATCTCAAATTTTTATAAAATTAGATGCGCGTATATCCTGATGTTTAACATATGCTTTGTTTTGTCTATTTTATGAAACCTCAACTTTTTTACAGGACGAGTTGATTGCACGGGTGAAAGGTTCTGACGAACCATAGTGGAAGCTGTGAACAAATTACTAAAATGGTTTAGGTAATTGTGGCTTCAGATCTGTAATTAGTGGTCTGTAGTAATATTAGTGCGATAGACGCAATCCATCAGGATACTTAGTGTGGAAATAGATGAATTTTCTTGTTACTCTCGTGAACTAATGTGTTATGTTATTTTTTTTTTATCATCTTTTCATTCAGGTGTTTCATGTGGTTCTTTGCGCATTTATTTTATAATTCAGTTGGGAAAACATATGATATATGAATGAATTAGTAAAATTAGTCTGATTGATATGATGATAAATGATAAATTTATTATAATGAGATAGAAATTAATTTTCGATGAATATATATATATATATTTTTTTTATTTTTTAATTACTTGACGTAATTATCTTTTACTATAATTCATCTACTAAGCATTCTTTAATCAAGTGTTGATTTAACGGTAAGAAAAAAAACAACCAAAATTCGTTTCAAACAGAATGGACCTATTTATACATTTTACCAAAAGAGTCGCCATGCCACAAAAATATTTTATCTTAGTTTTTTAAAAAAAAATACATATAGAAGAGCAAAAAGTTCTTTTTAAAAAATTAATGGGCTCCCTTCACCATTATATGATAAAAAAAATCTGATGCTTACAAAGAGGGTTGAATTATATTAGATTAATCGTATGCAATTTTATTCTGAATTTTATAAGAGGTTATTTTTATAATTCAAATCTGCACCTCAAGCGATAAGACTCCCTTCACCCACCATTATACTATAATAAGTAAAAAATATTAATTTTCCTCCAAGATAACCCATCTTGACTAAAGCTACAAAGTTTAAAACATCCACCAAACATTTATATCAACCAATCATCCTAACAACATGTGAGAGCTAAAGCTATGTTTGTGCTCGAAGAGGTTAGTACTTACGTCATATGTATCCATCTTCAATAGTTAGAAGTTCTTGAAAATTGGTTCTTATACCTACCTCCAAGGTGAATAGCCACTAGTCCTTCTGTTGTACACCTTGAATGCATTTTGTTCACGCCTAGCTCTCCATCAAACCTCATAGTTTCTACTCATCGTGTATAGCTTTCCTTTTCGTAAGATTGCTCTCTCTTCCTCTTCCTTTGTGTCATATGCTCTTGGTCGATATTCCATCACACTAGTTCTTGCCCTTACTAATTTAGTATGTTCTTTCTTTCTTTCTTTCTTCATCCATATGCTCTCTGTAGATCTTCAACTAAACTAGCTCTTGGTTTAGCTCATTCATTCTCTTTCACCAATCAAGCACATGAGGGTTTTTTTTTTCCTTCTAGTTGTGCATTCATTGTTTCTCATGCTTCTCTATCCTTACTACTGAGCTTCTAGGACAAATTGAATAAATTTGAGATTTGTGGTTCCTTTCCACCCTATTGTCCTACCATTTCGACATCCTTTTCATCGTGCCAAGTAGACTCTATTTTGTCCTTCCCTTCTTGACTCCATTCCTAGCAATACCAAGCATAGTTTCCCATAGTCAAATTTGTTGTAGTAGTTCTAAATCACATTTCAATTGATTTTAACTAGTGTCAAGAACTGAAATAGGAAACTTAAAAGCATAGAAAGTTGAGCTTGGGCGGAATTTGATTGGGTTGTGGCTCGCGCACATTAAGCCCATTCAATCGAGGTGCACGGGTGTAATGTTAGTCAATTTGCCCAAGTTGCTCACAGTTCAGCAGAAGTGCCTAAGCGGATAAAGATTCAGATGAAATGAACGACTAAGATGGTTGATGAAGCTTAGATTGAAGGGGAGATAAGTGGGATTAAAAGATCAAAGGTAGAAAAAATGCCCAAGCTAAAAGAAACTCTAATGCCTTGCACATAGACCAAGATCCCTCAAATGCTCCAAGTCTCACATTTTATAAGTCTTAAGAGTGAACCTTCATCAAATGACCTACTACTAGGTACCACTTGGGCATCAGTGGTCTATTGTTTTACTTCTGTATTCTCTACACTGATCTTATACTGTTTGGCACAGGTATCTTCCAATAATCCACTGCACTTGATAGGTATTTATGCACATTACTAGGTTTCACAGTTCAATTTTCGTACAAGTCATTGTGTGATCTAACAAACATGGAATCACCCATCAGCAAAATCAATTAAAATGGTCATGTATCACTATAAATGTATCAAATTATTTGTTCTTGCTGAGAGTTTGTGAAATGATCCTACCAAGTTCCTCGCCTGAGTCTTCCTGCACATGATGTCCTGCCTGGCCAAATGCACAAAGGGTTTCAGTTCCATAATTACAATCAACTGAAGCAAGAAACTCAATAGATTGTGCGAGTTTGCTCATTTGTTAATCACTTCAAGGATAAAAATTGTGCATGGCCACATTAGTTTCACATCATTCTTAAATGCCATTATTCGAGCCTCATTCAGACACCATAATGGAGAAACTAGTTAATCTATAACTAGTTTTAGTGAATAATTAGAGGACCTCAAGATAAGATCGGTACTGAAGCAGTAAACCATAAGCCAGACACTACCAACATTTTAGGTTGCCATGGTTTGCTTGCCGACAATTTAAACTTGTGGATAGGTGAACATACCGAGAACACTAATAAACAGACAGGTTAAACATATAGATTGGTGTATATTCCAAGGACACTAATATGCTTCTAGCAATAACAGCTACTACCATGTAAACAGAAGATTGCGAAACAACATGAACTCTAAAGTGGATTAATAACTAAGCACCACCCTTTACTCATGAAATTTCTAGCTCGTAATAGAGTGATAAAAAAAACATTAATGCCAATAAACAAGATGAGAAAAATTCTTTGAATTGTAATGGAATCACCAATTCATAAACTAAACTAAAAAGTGTGAGCAAGCATGTGTATGTGTATGAGAGAGAGGAAACCATAGGAAGCTCCACAAGCTTGTGATTTGAAGCCTTGCAGAATTCTTCCACGCCATCGTAACTTAGCCAGCGATCTCTCATTCCCCAACAGATCGTTGTGCTAATTTTCCATGTCTCACTACTTAGTGTGGTCCTCATGGCTTTGACATATTCCTGCTAAGAAAAAGTATTGTCAATAATCACCAACAATTTTTTTGGATATCACAGAATTTGAACAAATCCAAAAGCTGCAAACTTTAGTAATTACTAAAAGGGAAAAATGAAACACAAAAAAAAAACAATTTGTCAAGCATACAAACATTACTGAAGCATTTATCACATAAACTAAGGCTAGACATCCTTGTCAAGGGCAAGAAGATTGAAGATTTTTACAAAAAAATACAAGTAGTTCGATATGACATTATATGAGACACGAGTTTGTGCCAAAATCCAGTTGACATTCCAGGGGAAGCAAGACAGAAACTAGTCTGCAAATGTCATTTGTAATGGCATGAAATTATGGAAGCATGGTTGCTGCAGTTGAACAAAAATTAATGAACAATACACAGCTAGCTCAAGGCATAGGAGAGGACTAACTGTTTAAAATTTTCTTCTTTTTCCTTCACAATACCGTGACCAGGTGCATAGATAGTACTTTTGCATGACATTATTGATTGACAGCTAAATTTGTTTGATTTGACTAAATGTTAATAACCCTCGTTTAAAGTTGATGGAGAGCTCAGGTGCTCCCTACACGAGTTTCATGGTGCAGATTGGTGCTGTTCACCAGCAACTGAAATCAGACAATTATTAGCACAATTGAAGATTTCTTTAATTGTCATTTATAATGCTTCGTCTTTTTGTTGTCAACATCAGGCCCCAGTTGAAAAGGCAACGTGCACCCCTGCCCTTCAAGCTGCTCCCTTGTCTCTCCACTTTTCTACCAACAAGAACAACATGAAATACCAACCTTCCTCCATCACCTGTGTTTCTGCTCCATAAAACTTCAACACTTCCCTCTGCTGCATCCCTAACCGCTCCTCTCCCCTCGCCATCGAACCCACATTTAGCACACCATCTTAATAGATGCCATTTTTACTTCATCTCAGATCAATATCAGAATCAAACCAGTCACTATAAAACAGTTGTTGGGCAAGCTGGCGAGACTGACTGTGGCAGTCTCAGTGGTCTTGGAGCAGGAGCACATGCGAGCTCGCCTCAGGCCACAGGCTACTTTACTGGATCAGGGTGGCAGTGGACCTTAATGTGGCAGGCAGTGTGCAGGGCACTTGTTCAGAGCGGGGCAACATGGGGAGGGAGCAGGAAGGGTGAGGCATGACCGCACTTGGTGTGTAAACCAAGCCAAACTTGCAGTTATGTTCCTTTTTAATATCATGCCAGAGTGTAGCGCAGTGGTGTACCAAAATCAATGGAGGCAACAGCCAAAGTGAGTTTAAACACTTCTCTTTCTCTCTCATTCCATCCTATGCCACCACCATTTCCCTTCTCCTCCTTCCCCTTGATTTCTATGCTCTGCAACACTCCTCAAATCTTGGATTCTGATCAATTAGTATCAAGCATTCCCTGCAGATTCAATGAATCATCTGGAGGAATAGTCGACGCAGCATCAAAGGGGGAGCTTCCACCCTACCGCTTGGACAATGAGATTATGTGGATACCTTTCCTCATGAAGACATTACAAACCATGGTTGAGTCATCAAAAGAGAAGTTCAAACTTCAAAGTCTCTTATTAATATTCCTTTCTGTAATTAGTGAAGTTTATAGTAAGAAGTTGAGTTGTATCATTACAGTTGAAATTTTAGTTAACAAGGTAACCCTAACTTATCTTTTACCATTATTAGCTTAACTTGAATAAAAATCTTTGGCTTCTTAAATTACTCTCGATTCAAAAATATTGTGGTAGTTGGTCGGAAGATCATGGATATGCCTTGCTTGCTAGGTTTGGTATTTCATATCATGTGTTACGCAAATATATGATCTCCGCATTCTTTAACACAGAGTTGACTATTGTTTGAAGATAAAATTAACTATCGTGTGATCTCATATCATGGATATGCTTTGCTTGCTAGGTTTGCTATTTCACATCATGTGTTCAGCAAAAATATATGATCTCGCAAACAATGTTTAACATAGAGTTAACTATTGTACGAAGATTGAATTACAAATTGAGTTTATTTGACTGTGAACACAGTAAACATAGTGGAATGAGAATGATTGTGATATGGACCTAAATTTGGCTCGTTAGCAGATACACAAGTATTATTCTTTGGTTATTGGTTAAGTGAGCATTTTTGAACAAGTGAGGCAGTCGTGCCTATGTTTTAGTTCAGGCAGTGTCTTTTCATAGTATTGGACTGCAAGAGGAACAGGTTTGGCGCTGAACCTAATTTAATAAAATGTGAATAAGTGGCATTAACATGAAGGTCTAAGTAGTGGCTGTTATTATGATATATCTATGCATTGCAAGGTTTGAAATATCATTCCAAGCCAAAGTTTCAATCCTGACTGGAACATTATGTCAATGCCGTATCAGTCATGCTAACACATGATGCCAAAGGAGCAAGGAGGTGGAATGAATCAGCCAATCAGGGAGGAGGAAGAAGATTTGGAGGAAAGGGGAGAACATAAAGGATGCTTACTGTGTCATAGAAACCCTATCTCTTATGCTTGTGGTCACTGATGGAATTTGCCATCACTTGTGGAAGTCATCATTGCTCTCTGAAGTCGTCACTCAAAGAAGTCACTAATCGAATGGCATAAATTTGTATCTTGGTCTCAAGTAGGTTTCACATGCCAGATAGTATGTGGAACAATAAATTTCACCTATGTCACTAGCACAGAACCAATTTTCGAACTTTGCATTATTATATTCTCCTATTATTTCTACTCATTTATTGTTGCATTTCCACTCAAACTTTCCAAACTAATGGCCCCTTTTATTTTGGCTTCTAGATCCTTCCAGAGCAAGGGCTGGGATGAGCCACTAGATGCTTTGAGATTTATCTGCTACTAGGATTTATCGAAAGTTTTCAACTTATGGAGTTTCTATTTGCTGGTTTATTTATTGATCGATTACTATTTACTAATGTGTTTGGCAGTTCATGTACATTTCAATAGATCTGTTTTAATTAACTGCGCATAATGTACTTGATTTATCCTTTTAATTTTTCCAATAATTAAATAGCTTCTTTATCCATATATCTTTATTTATGCTCTAAATTTTTCAATAATTAAGATTAACATCGTATTTTTCCATTTAATCCACACAGTAATTAATGATTGTGTGACTCACATCCCTGAAGTGTGTTTCCTACGTAGAAAAAAAATAAGGAAGAAAATAAGATGATAGAAAGATTAACTCAGCTATACTTTTCTCTTTCTTTATCTTTCTCCATTTTTTTCTGTATTAGTTACATTGGATTTGGGCAAACCCTCACTTTCACATTGAAGGAACCTAAAATCTGAGTTTAAAAAATTCAGATATATTTTTATTTATGTTTTTCCTTTTGATGAAAAAGCTTTAAATTTTTTTTCCTACTTCTTTCCTTCTGTCAAAGTAAATGATCAAATGGAAAATGCTTAACAATCTTTTTTTCTTACCATCTTTCTTTCCCTAACTGCTATCTTCCTTTGAAGAAACCAGAGCCTAAGTGGACTCAGTCACAGCCAGAGAAGGGACCAACTGGAGCGTGACATGCAGTTCGTATTGATACATAAGGCAACAACAAATTTACGAGCATGAAGCCAAATAAAACATAATATAAGATACACAAAATAACAACAACAACCAAGCCTTATCCCAATACGTGGGATCGGCTATATAGATCCTTTTACGCCATTAAGCTCTATCTCCTACTATATCATCATCTATATTTAAATAAATTTTATCTTATTTTATTATTGCTAACCAAGTCTTTTTTGGTCTTCC
>JBBUKS010037461.1:0-10750 GCA_038050645.1 Hedychium gardnerianum | reverse complement strand
AAAATGATATTTATAGTTTTAACTTATATTTTACCATGTAAATTAAATTTTAACTTGAATCAACATTAAATTTCTAAAATTATTATTATATATAAAAGAAAACAAAACTTCATCGATGATATCTTGAATTAGAAAGAACCGAAATTAACATCATTAATTTTTTAATTAAAAATTATTATGCGGTACTTTATAGTTGTTGGATTCTGATGAGAATTTAAAAGCTAAGGATAATCTAGTTTAGAAAAAGGCACGATTCCTCCTCTCCTTTTTAAAAAAATCCAGAACAAAAATTACTTTAGAAAAGACAAGATTCTTCTCTATTCGATTAAGGATAAAGTAATTTCGAAAAGGCACAACCTTGGCAGCAAGTTCAAATGTTTATTTACATTTGCAAAATCATTTGAGACTTGGAACCGTACTTTTGTTTTATTTATGTTAATTCTTTTTTTTAAAAAAAAAACACTTTTCTTGAATTTTATGTATATAGTATTAGTTATCATTACTTCATTCCTTCTAATTTAATTCTCAGTAGGTGGAACCTCATTGAGAGGTTTCATTACATCAACAACCACAAGTAAAGTTACGTTTCAATATAATAATGAACTGTTGATTTTAATATATAAAATATTATCATTATAAAATTTAGGGATCAAATTTTAATTTATAATTAAATTTTTATTTTTTCTTTATTATTATTTAAATTAATAGTCATTTATGATTTATTTTTTCTATATTAATTCTAAGATAGATTAACGAAAATATTAGAATTTTTTATCATTACATTTCAATATACCAATAGTTTAATAATATTACTATCATTGAGATTTAATTTTAACATTTTTAAAATTATTTTACATCCAATATGTAAGAAAAATGTTTTTTTAGTAAAGATTAAAAAAAACTTAAATAACTTAGATTACTATCTTACTTACTCTAAGTATATATTAGAATTATAGATGTCTCCGAGATGGACTGATAGCTAGTGCATGAGGTGTTATTATAATGAGGTCTGAAGTTTTAATCCTGATTAGTAGTCAGGTTTTTGTCCTCTCTCATGTACTGGTTATTATTCGGACTAGTTATACTAGTCTTCGTGATTTACCTCATCTGTGTTGATCCTGGAATGAATTAGCGAGAACGTTGGGACGAACGTTTCGCCTTTTGCTCATAATATTGGAATTATAGATAATTTATATTGCTTTCTTACCAAAAAAAAATCAAAACTTTATAGATAATTTAATATCTCATTACAGCTCCACTCTCTTGATTCACAAAGTCGATTGCAACAATTTGATCTCTCCCGAAAGTATAATACAATGTTAAAACGTTCAAATTATCATTCAGATATTCATTATTTAATCTTCGATTATGATATATTTATAAAACAATTACTTTCAAATGAAATACGTAATTAAAAAAATATTGAACTTTTAGACCTCATAAACACTTCTAATTTTACCTTGATGATTTATAAAAAAAAATTATAAAATTAAATCAGTCACCCAAATACTAATTGAGTTTATTTATTTTTTATCATAACAATTTGATCACTTCAAATTTTATAATATTACAATAATTATCAAATAAAAATACTTAATCTAAAGCATAAAATAGCATAGTGAAACTTAACAACCACAATAAATTACACTGCCAACTATATGTTTTTATTGAATTCAAAGTTTATTTGTGAGAAAATATATCCGCCGCTCGTTACGGGGCCGATCGGGTCCAATGAGCGGTTTGGATGTAAAGTTACATGGAATATGCGGCCCATAATTCCCACTTGAAATGACGTAAATGCCCTTATTGTGCTTTCCTCGTCGGCTCCTTATTTCTCTTACATGTAATCAGATTCTAATCGCAATCTAATCCCTCATCGCCTCACTCTCGACTCTGGAGGTCCATCTCAGATCTGAATTCCCAGCGCAGAGCTTCCCTATCGACCAAGATCGAGATGTTCTTCTTCTTCGTGATGTAAAGATCGCCTTTTTTTCTGGCACAATCAAGTCAGGTATAGCCTCTTTTCTCGGCGTTTTATCGATTTTTTTCCGGTGTTTTTGATACGATTTTCTCGATGAATCTTGACTTTGTAGTGTTAATTTCATTTTCGTAATTGATTCCCGAAGTGTAGTTGTGGACTAATTGTTGATTTGGGATTAGGGTTTCGGTGCACTTTGTTTTGGTAAATTTAAGGTGATTGGCGGGGATTCTGGTAGTGCTTGAGTTGGAATAGTCGAGAGGAATTTATAACGGCACTTGAAGTGTTAGATCTGGATTTTTTTTATTTTTTATTTTTATGCTTCTCCCGTGCTGAAGACAACGGAAGTATGGGCTGGATCCTCCCACGTTTTGGGTATTTTTGATCTGGAATTTTGTTGGTCAGTTTTATGAGGGTATGGTGATCTCTATCTGGAAATGAAGTCCTCTGAGGTTGTTTGAAGCTCCTATTTCCTATTCCCTTATGGGAAATTTTTTATTTTCCACATGGATACAGGGCAAAGGTATCTTTTTGATAATCCAATCACAGTAAACACCCATTGACCTGACTAAGGCTGAATTTCCGGATCGATTAGCAAAGACATACTTTTGTGATTTACCTCATGTTAAACATAGACGGGTATTACTAGGGGATTTGAAATAACTTTCTCAATTAGCAAAGAGATTGTTCATGCGCTTAAGGATATGAATCTACCTCATGTTGAATTCTAATGGATTTGAATCGACCTTCTCAATATTCTGCTTCAAGTATCCAGTCTCCTATATGTTGTGAACTCCACATCGGTTGATAGAAGTATGAGAAGTAATGCATACGCGTGTTTGATACAACAAGAAGGGGTTAGTTATCTGTTCGTGCGCTGAAGGGAGTGGTGGGTTGACTGCTTATTTTGAGGATATCTGTTTTCTGGCCAGAACTTAGAGAACAATTTATCATTGTTGACCTAGGGACATGGGTTGTATCGATCTTGCATTTTTCTAGGCTTGTACACGCCTAGACAATCGATACATAATTTCTTTATCCCATCAAGCACCCAGAATTTTGAGTTATTATGACCTTGACTTGTAATGCTAGTCTATAGACGCACGGAATCTCAACTACTTTACTTGTATATCTCTTCTGATTACTTAGTTGTGATTCCTTTTGTGTTGTGCATTTTAATTTGTCGAGATTCTGATGGATGGATGTTTTTCTTTTATGCAGCAAGGTTATGAGCAGTAGATTCAATAATTTCGATCCTTCTTATAACGCTGCTGCGGTTGGTGCCTAATTTGTTCTTCTGGTGTTTGTGATATGGGTTTTCTTCCATGTTGTGAGAAGTCTGGGAAAAGAACTATCAGAAATGCGCTACTTAGAACCCACCAATTCTCTCTCCTTCTTTCTCCTGTTATCTCCTTTTGGGATTGCATCTTTCGCAAAATCAGATACTCCTTCAGACCTGAATGCGTGTAGGAGTACAGTTTCAGTTGATTGACTACTAATTAACTTTGAGCAAATTTAGCAGTTATTAGGTTTGTTGTTGGATTCAGCAATCCAGCTTTTGTCATATTAGTCATTTTGAAAGGATAGGTAGAGTTCCATAATATCAGTGGGATAATAAGAAATGGAGAAAGTAAGATGTGGTCAGCCAAGCTCAATTCCAAAGAAAGGAAAAAAGAAGCAGGCGAAGGGCGAGTTAGATCGTCTGAAGCAGGCTGAGAAGAAAAAGAGACGTTTGGAGAAAGCACTTGCAGCATCTGCTGCCATACGTTCTGAGTTAGAGAAGAAGAAACAGAAAAAACTAGAAGAGCAACGAAGGCTTGATGAAGAAGGTGCCTCAATTGCTGAAGCAGTTGCCCTTCATGTTCTCGGTGAAGACACGGATGAACCCTGTCACTTTGAATTGGACAATTCTGGTCGACACAACAGTTGGAATTATTCAGGCAATATTGATCTTCTCATGGGTTATCATCAGACCTCCACAAAACATCGTTTTGACTGTCTGAATCAGGTAAGCATTCCGTACGAACCTGTGTGGAAGGGTAACAGGTTGGGGAATCGATCAGTATGGCCACCACAAACTTATGTGGAAGACCGTCAATTGTCAGCTCACGAAGGAACAAGTCAAGGAGCTGACGTCTCCGTAGGTCTCTTGGCAGCTCAAGCTGTTTCATCACTGCAAATTGTAGAAGATCCAAATGGTGCTCAATTTTCTGGGCCGGGCGCAACAACTTTTCTTATTAATAAAATGCTGGCTGGCTGCAACAATGGTAAAAAGGTTGAAATTTACAGGAAGATATAGAATTTTATAATGATAAGCTTGTAAATAGCTATAACAAGTATCTTTCTTTGTATAACATACATTCACCTTCCACTCAGTGGTAATGTCTTGCAAACTGTTTATGCTATTGTAAACTTGTAGCATGTTTGGCTATGATTTTTCAGTTTCGTGCAACCATAATTATCTGTCGTACAGTGTTGTCTTGTATTGTATCTATTCATCATTTACTCCGGCCCTAACATTTGGATTATTCATTTAAGTGAAATTTTAAAATGCTCCTAAAATTTAATAGTTTTTTAAAAAATAATGCTTTCTAAAATTTTGTTTTTTATTAATAAATGAGCAATTTAGGTAGTCGCTAAGAAGACTGAAATTGATACTGCAGTTTTAGATGGGAGAATCTAAAAGCAAGCACAAACGTTAGGAATGTTTTGACATTAATAAAATATTATGTCGTAGTTTTAAAAAGTTATTACATAATGTCCAACACTAATTGCATGTCATTATTTTTCAGACCTTATATGTGAAATTAAATTCATTATTCATGTTGTATTTTTCAGTAGTGTATTGTAATTTTCGATGGGAGAATTTAATAGCAAATAAAAATGTTAGGAATATTTTCATATTAATATAATGAATTAAAAAAAAACATTATGTATTTATCTAAATTGATCAATTTATTTATGTTGAACACTTGACTCTTATGATAAATTGAATAAATATTCATTCGCTCATGATTATTTTTTTCCTTGAATAATGATGTAGTAGTCATATACTTTAACGATTAATTAAATATTTAAAATTTTAATTTTAATTATGATATATGATAAGAATTTAAGAATGTTGATCACTTTAGATGAATAATCATGAATATTTTTTAATTTATTTTAATGATTGATAATTTTTTTTTATAAAATTGAATTAATTATTTTTAGAAGAATTGAATATTAAGAATAATAAATTAAAAGAGCTGGGTAATTAGGTTATAAAAAAAAATATAAAATATCATCATCTAAATTATTATTATTATTATTATTTTAAGTAAGATTTTTAATTCTCTGGTGGAGAATGCACTCCCTGTCTTATCTTTCTATTTTTTTCTATAACATCATCATCGACTGTCAGATAAGATTTTGCTTCGCTTTTTTGGGTAGGGTTATAATAAGAGTCCAATTTCCACCGGAGAATGCGAGGAGACCTAGCCGAATGGTTGGATTGCCTGTTCCAAGTTCCCTTCAAATCCCTGTCATTGCCGGCTATAATACCAATCACACAAAGCTCCACTTAGAAAATGTGGAATTGTCACCTCAACGATTTTCTAGAGTTAATCTCATGAATATAAAGAGAAATAAATTTAAATACACAAACAAACGCATGGTGAAATAAAATATTTAGATTGTGAGTTTTTAGAAATTCGACTTCGTCAAAAATATCATACGTTCATTGTCTACACTACCTCCTAGGAACACAAAACTCCACCTCCAAGATTTACTCTTCGGAGGAGGTGAGAGGTAGGAGATGAGAAAAGAAAGAAAAAAAAGGATAAACGAGAAAAGGAAAAAAAAATATTTTTATTTGAAATGAAACATGAAAGAAAAAAAGAGAAAGATTAAATTTAGAAATAAATAAAAAAAATTATATTCCGATTTAGAACATGAAAGAGAAAAGAGAAAAAGAAAAACTCAAAAATATTTTATTTATATTTTTTTCAAATATAAATTTATTTTTAAAAATAAAATTATTTTTATAATTTTATATATTTAACTTACATTTTTTTCTCTCAAACAAAATAATAATGTCATGTTAATAATTTTTCCCTCCCTTCCAACTAGGAAAAGATAAATATTTTACTTCTTCTCTTTGTTACTCTTGTTTCCTTTGGTGAATGAACTTTCTCTCATCCGTCCAAACAGTGATTAGGAGGATGTTCGGTTTTAATTTTGGTGGTTGAGCCCAGCAAAATGTATCAGCAAACAACTAGAGAGGATATGGAGTGAAGCTCTTGCATTTCCAATTCTTCTTCTTTGAATTTTTTTCAAGCTAATCAATTATTTTCAGCTCTACTCAAAGATGTCTAGCTCATCTAGCGTGAGAGGTGGTATCTTCTTGGAGGAAATCCTCATTATCTCCGGCAACTTTTTGCTCCAAGTCGTTTATGAAGTCTACATGGTGTTCTTGAGTGGCATCTTCGCGGCCAGGATTAGCCCCTTGTTCCTTGCCGCCTTTGCAAGCTTGACCACCGCCATCCTCCTCCTTCCGGCGGCTGTCTTTCTTGAAAAGTAGGCATTGCAATCAAAACTATTTCTTTATAGTTTGGTACTGAAAATATAGAATTGATCTGTTGTGTTGATCGTTGATTGCTGCATGACTGCAGAATGAAATGGCCAACCAATGTGAGTTTCAGCCTTATGTCTATATAAGAGATTTCAACACCTTGATCTTTGAATGATCTTGTAGGCCTGAAAGATTTCAGGTAAGCTGTGAGTACAGTAGAACAAAGATCATAGGGACCTTGGTGTGTTTAACAGGGGCTATAGCAATGTACTTCTTGCAAAGCTCATCTACGTACTTCAGCAACTAATCTCTTAGCTTTCTTGGCAGTGGACAATGCCAATTCTAATGACTGGATTTTAGGTTGCTGCTATATATTTAGCAGCGATTGTTTTCTGCATTGTGTTTGTTTCCTTTGATTTTCCTGAAAACAATTTTCAAGCGTCAAAGGATCCTCTTACAAACAAAGAAGTTAGAAGAAATTTTGTAGGGAAGAATGAAGGTTTACAATAACACGATTGATCTCATGCATTAGAAATGAAGCTACATACAAACAAACAAACAAAAAAATGAACTCAAGGAATGAGCCATGCAACGTCCCTGTTCACAAGTAGCCGGAATCCGGTGAGGTAGTGAACACAGGCTTGTCCTTGTCCACCACATTGTTTTCTGCTGCCCCGGCACTGCTGCTCTTCCTCCGCGGCTTCGCCTCGCAGAGCATCGTCAGCACGTCCCTGATCGACGGCCGGTCCTTGGGCAGCTTCGCCGTGCATAGCACCGCGATCCGCAGCACCAACACCATTTCCTCCTGCACATGTTTGCACCGCCCGCCCACGCTCCCGTCCAGCACCTCTTCCACCTGGTTGCCTCTCAGCTTGTCCCGAACCCACCCCACGATGTCCTGACCTTCACCGAACTCCGCCTCGATCGGCTTTTTTCCGGTCGCCAGCTCCATCAGCACCACCCCGAAGCTGTAGATGTCGCTCTTCTGATCCACCTTCAGCGTGTAGCCGTACTCTGTTTCAGGATAGAGCATGATGAATCTTTCTTTTAATCAGAAACAGAGCAAAATTAAACGAGAGGTTTTGATCATGTACCTGGAGCGATGTAGCCGTACGACCCGGCGACCATCGTCACGGATTCATTGGTCCTCGACATCATCCTCGCGAGGCCGAAGTCGGCGATCCGGGCGTCGAGGTTGGCGTCGAGCAAGATGTTGTTCGACTTAATGTCTCTGTGAATTATGGGAGGGTTGAAGTCGTGGTGGAGGTAGGCGAGTCCCTGTGCGACACCGGCAGCCACGTTGTACCGCACCACCCAGTCGGCGAGCACGCCACCGCCGCCCTGCTGCGGCCCGTGCAACGCCTCCCACAGGCTGCCGTTGGGCATGTACTCGTATAGGATCATTGTGTCGACGTCGTTGTGCATGTAACCGAGCAATCGTACGATGTTGCGGTGCCGGAGCTTGCCTAGTACGTTTACTTCTCCGTCCATTTCGGCGGCGAGGCTCAAGCTACCGCCGCCTCCTGCGGCGGTGTCGGGAGAGCCGCCCGCCCGCCAGAGCTTCTTAACGGCCACCACCGTGTGCGGAGGCCTCGGGAGCTCGGCCTTGTAGACTATCCCAGTAGCGCCCATTCCGATGACGTTCGCCTCCTTGACGCAAGCGATGATTTCTCCGCTTGTGAAGCTGAGCCGCTGAAACGCCGTCAGCCTCCACGGCCATGCGCCGCCAGTCTCTTCGTCAAAGCGTTCATCGCAGCAGCTGCCGTTGCTGGCATACCATTTCTTGTAAAGATGCTGAGCGCCCAAGAGAATGATGCAGAAGGCGAGCACCGCCGCGATGCCTGTCATCCATCCGGCGACGATGTGCTTAAATCGAGCACTCTTTCGACTCCCCGACCAAGTCTCCCCGTCTCCCGAGCGGCACGGAGGCAGCACTCCGCCACAAAGTCCCGAATTCCCAGCGAGCTCGTCAGGGTTTATGGTCCTCAGTATGCCATTTGCGGGGACAGGGCCGGAGAGATTGTTGTGCGACAAATTCAAAGTCTCAAGCGCCGGCGAGCTCCCGAAGTTCTCCGGTATCGGTCCTGTGAGCAGATTGTTAGAGAAGTCAACGGTGGCGAGCGCCGGCATCATTGCGATCGCGACGGGGATCTCGCCAGCGAGCAAATTGCCATGGAGGTCGAGACTGACGAGCTTCTGGCACGCAGCCAGGCTCGCCGGGATACCTCCTTTGAGGCGGTTATTCGACAGATCGAGAACCGCCATCGTGGGGCAGTCTTGGAACTGGTCCGGAATCTCGCCGGAGATCCGGTTATCAGATGCCATGAAGCTCTGCAGCGTGGGGATGGAGAAGAGGTTGGAAGGGAGGCCCAACCGGAAGCCGTTGTGGGAGAGGTCGATGAAGGAGAGCGACGTCGAGAGGGCGATGTCACCGGGAATCTCGCCCTCGATCTCGTTTCCGGCCAACTCCAACCTCTCCAGCATCGGCAGTTTCCCTAGCCCAACGGGGATCGAGCCGTTGAGCCGGTTGCTCTGCATCCTCACCCGGACCAACGTGGTGCACGTCGTCAGCCCCGCTGGAATCCCGCCGGAGAAGGCGTTGTTGAAGAGGATGAGCTTGGCGAGGCTGCCGCCGTAGCATAGGCTCCCGGGGATCTCGCCGGAAAGTGAGTTCGACGACACGTCGAGCCACGTCAGCGGCGAGCTGCGTCCCAGATTTGGTGGGAGAGCGCCGGTGAGCGAGTTGTTCCACAGCTCGAGCACTAGCAATTTGGGCAAGTCCCCGATGCCGGCCGGCACTGTGCCAGTGAGCCTGTTGCACATCAGGTTTAGCAGCTCCAAATTCTCCAGCATTGCTAACTCCGGCGGAATCCTGCCGGAAATCAAGTTGTCAGATAGGTCGAGCAACATGAGTGCCGAGATATTCCCAATTTCCTTGGGGATCTCTCCGTCCAAATTGTTCTTGTACAAAAACAGAGTGGTCAGCTGCTTGAGCTTCCCCAATTCCGGCGGAATCCCCTCCTTGAGATTCCCGACTGCCAAGTCGAGGTATTGAAGATTCGAGAGGTTCCCGAACTCGGCGGGGATGCTTCCCTCGAGCTCATTGTACCCTATTATGAGCTTCTCCAGAAAGGTGAGTTCGCTGAGCTCCGCTGGGATTTTTCCAGTAAGATTGTTGCCGGAAAGGCCTAAAAATCTCAGCATTCGTAGGCTCCTGTAGGCCGTCGGGATCGACCCCTCGAAGAAGCTTCCTCTAAAATCCAACACCTCCAGAGCTGTCGCGTTGGATAGATCTTCTGGTAGTAGCCCGACGAAGTTGTTGCTCGACGCGTTCAGGATCGTGAGCCCCGGCGACGAGCCTAGGCCGTTGGGGAACTCGCCGACGAAGGCGTTGGCGCTGACGTCGAACTCGCGGAGGGAGGAAAGGCCGGATAGAGAGACGGAAAGCGAGGAGGAGAAGGCGTTGCAACATAGATTGAGGGTGGTGAGGCTGCTGAGGCGGCGGAGGTCGTCGGCGACGACGCCGCTAAGGTTGAGGCGCGAGAGGTTGAGGGCCGTGACAAAGCCCAGGGAGTTGCATTCGACGCCAGTCCAATTGCAGTGGAAGAAGTCATCTTCCGGGTTCTCCGGAGACGTCCAGTCGCGGAGAGCGTGGAGGGGGTCGACCAGGCCGGATTTGATAGCGAGCAGAGCGGCGATCTCGTCGTCTTTAGTGCCTGCTGCGCTGGAAGTTGTAGCGCAGCAGCAGCAGATGTTGAAGGCAAAGAAGAAGAAGAAGAAGAAGAAGGAGGAGAAGGAGAAGGAGGAGTTAGAGAAATGTCGAGCAATTGGCTTCATCTTTGCTTTCTGCCTCTCTCTCTCTAGCCCTGCTTCATCCTCTACTCCGTTTGCATGCAACTGACGGAGGAAGAAGAAGTAGTGGAGAAAAGATGGATTCTTCTGGTTTAATTTGTTTATTAATTTGAGATCATTTTTATTTTAACCCCTATCAGTTGTTTAAGATCCAAATCCCCTATCAATTTTCTTTTCAAGGGGAGAAGAATAAGATGAGCGGAGGAAAAAAAGAGGAGAGAGCGACGAAATTGTCAAATGTTTACTATTGGAGAAAAGAAAAAAAAAACTTTGCTCGACGTTGATATTAACACAACCTCACTGATGTCCCATCCATGACAAATATTATTTGGGCAAAAATCATGAAAGTGCTTTTTTTCCGAATAGTT
>JBBUKS010037450.1:0-10750 GCA_038050645.1 Hedychium gardnerianum | reverse complement strand
AATTGTGTCTGCAGGCTGTGGTCTGTGGATGTCTGGTGCATCCTCTCTGTAGGTGGATACGTTTACGTGTGTGGTGATGCCAAGCTAAGGGAATGGCCAGGGATGTCCACAAAGTCATTCACGCCGTAGCTCAAGAACAGGTAGACATGAAAATTAACTCGACTCGGAATTTTCTAACAGTAGGGAAAGATCGATCGATTCCTCCATTATTGTTGAATTGGATCTCAGGGATCGATGGAGGGCTCCGAGGTCGAAGACTATGTGAAGAATTTGCAAATGGAGCTAGGGGAGGTACCTGCGTGATGTGTGGTAGTGATCAACAAGCATCTGTGGTCAGATGAAGAAGAGGAAAATAATAAGAACAGAGGAGAAGTACAATAAAATAGCTCCTCCAAGCTGTTGAAAATCACAATTAGTTTGATTAAATTTTACTAATTATGGCTCCCCAGCCCCATCCATCAATAAATAATGATTTCCTCCGACCACAATAGCTGTTTTCAGACGATTCAAAGTGCGATTAAAGCATGAGAACGCCGGCGACAGCTGTAAGGAGCCCCGCGGTAATGCCGCCGGCTATCCGTCCTGCTGAAGAATCATCCTCGTCGGCTTCCCCCGGCGCCGGTGCATCCGAGTCCGGTGCAGGCCCTGAAGCAGGTGCGGGTGAATCAGCCGCCGGCGCCGGAGAGTCCGCCGTTGGCGCAGGCGAATCCGCCACGGGGGCATCAGCATCCGGGGCGTCTGAGTCATCAGCCGGTGCCGGAGCTGGAACCAGTGGCTCAGGTGCGACGGTTATCGGCGCGCCGAAGGGGGCGAGCGGCGCGTCGGTAATGCCCTGCGGCACGATGGCGCCGCTGATCTGGAGAATCGAAATGTTGTACGGCTTGGCCGTGACCGCCTTGACGTACGTAGCCGTGAGAGGCGAGCCTTTGACACCCGAGCCGAAGGCGAGGCGGTCGTCGGACAGGTGGGTGAAGTTGAGGAAGCCCATGTTGTTTTCCGCGACGCCGGTGGTCTGGTAGAGGGTGGTGAACAGAGTGGTCCGCCGGCGGAGGTTGTGGATCTTATACGTGTCGAAATAGTCGAGAATGACGTGGATGGAGAGGACGCTCTTGAGAGTTTCGGCGTCGAGGGAGGAGAGGGGGGCGGCGGCGGCATTGTCGACTACGAGGACGGTGATGGTCTGGCGGCGGTTGATCTCGGCGGCGACCGAGGACTGGGAGAGGAATTGGTTGAAGGCGGAGAAGTCGGGGAAGTCGGCGAGGATGCGAGTGACGTTATGGGCGGCGATGGGGGAGAGGAGGAGGAGGAGGAGGAGGAAGAGGATGAAGGTGGAGCTGGAAGCCATTTTCTTATAAATTAAATTATTTAAATAAATAAATAAAAGATGAGGAGCTCGAATTGATGGAAGGGAATGGGGAGTGAATTTATAGGCGGCGTAGGGGAGAAGGGAGAGGAAGAGGGGAGCGAGGGTAGTTGCTATGTTTAGAATACAAGAGCTATTTAGGAAATGATTAGATACGGTGCACCGGTCAATCCGGATTCAGTTTTTTCAGTTACAGACATTTGGTATGGGTCCTCGATCTATTCGGATGAATGGCATCGACCAACTATTTTTGTCCCGATCAGTTTAATGGGATAAATTGATAATTTTAGCTAAATTTTAGATTGTATATGTATACTGCCGATTATCGTCTTTATCATTTTTTTTTTAATTTAAGCTTCCTGACATGTATTTTTTTTTAATTCAAGCTTCCTGACATGTCAATTAAATTTTATTTTTAAAATTTAAGAGTTGGATTATAATATTAAGCATAAAAAAAATTATAAATCAAAATTTTTGTTTGGGTGCACACAAGATATACGGGATAAGATATGCGGGATAATAAATCTTTGTATATGTAATTATGCAAGAGAAGGAAATGAGTTGTTCTGTTTGGGTAATTCATATATGTGAGTGACCATGGGTGACATCCGACATAAACACCTGACACGAATTAAAATAATTTTTCCTCTTTTATTTACATGCAATAACTTTTTTTCTTCTTAAATTAAAATAAAATTATCTCTTCTTTCTGACACATGCATGCATCTGACATATGCATTACCTCTTACACAGTTGTAACAATTATGATTTTATAACTACAATAATTATAATTATTTTTCATGTTGCTACACAGTTGCTACACAGTTATAGCAGTTACGAAACCATAGTTGTTACACATGTGTAGCAGCTATAGCTTCTACAATTGTGTAGCTGCGACAACATGTGTAGCTGCTATAATTATATAACAATAGGTCATAATTTTTTACTCATATATCAGAATGATAAGATTTTTTTTTTAATTATAGATTTCTGAACGAGCTTCGATTCACAAAAAAGATCGTCTCATTCTGATATCCGGTTAAAAGTTATAAATTTTGAAAGTTTACTACATAATTATAGCAGCTACACAGTTGTAGCTATATCTGCTACACAGTTATAGCGCTACGAAACCATAGTTGCTACAACTGTGTCGTTGTTACAATATGTGTAGCTGCTACAACTGTGTAGCAAACTTTTGAATATCATAACTTTTGACTCAGATATCAGAATGCGACGATCTTTATTTTTTAATCGAAGCTCATTTAGAGATCTATAATTTAAAAAAAAGATCGTCTCATTCTGATATCCAAATCAAAAGTTATGATTTTTGAAATTTTGTTATACAATTATAGCAGCTACACAGTTGCAACAGATATGATTTCGTAGTTGCTACAACTATGTAGCAATTACGAAATCATAGCTGCTACAATATGAAAAATAATTATAATTGCAACAGTTATGAAATTGTAGATGCTACAACTGTGTAGCTGCTACAACATGTGTAATTGCTATAACATATGTAGTCAGTACAATTGTATAGTAAACTTTCGAATGTCATAACTTTTGATTTATATATCAAAATTAGATGATCTTTTATTTGAATCGAAATTCGTTCAGAGTTCTATAATTCAAAAAAAGATCGTCTCATTTTGATATTCGAATCAAAAGTTATGACCTTCAAAAATTTATTACACAATTGTAGCAACTATACAGTTGTAGCAGCTATGATTTTATAGCTGCTACAACTGTAGAGCAATTACGAAATCGTAGCTGCTACAACATGAAAAATAATTATAGTTGTAATAGCTATGAAATTGTAGTTACTACAACTATGTAGGAGATAATGCATGTGTCAGATGCATGCATGTGTTAGAGAGAAGAAAAAAAATTATTTTAATTTAAGAGGAAAGAGAGAAAAGTTGTTGTACGCAAATAAGAGAGAAAAAGATATTTTAATCCGTGTTAGGTGTCCACATCATATGTTGCCTATGATCGCTCATATAAGGGTGGGCAGAGTATCATTTCTCTCTATATATCTATATAAAAGGGAATATTATCTTGCTCACCTTCCATGCGTACCTCCGTGTGTACCATGTATAAAAAAAAATTAATATTTTTTTTAAAAAAATAGCTTGAATACTATAACTCAAATCCTAAAGACTAAGCTCCAAATTCTCAATCCTTTGCTCTAAAAAAAATAAAATAATTTTTTTTATACTTGATGCAGACATAGAGGTGAACAGGATAATATATATATATAAGAGTTAAAATTTGATTTTCTTATTATTTATTTGAGTATTCTATTACAATACTTATTTCTTTCAATAATTCTTCATCCTAATAATTAGGCTCTTTCCTGTAATTCGTCCATCAAGTAAATTCAGAAGCACAAACAGTTTCTTATCCAATAATTGGAATTTGAATCGCGAATGCTTGAGTTGTCTATTGAACACCTTGCCATCCAGAGGCAATCCATATTGGTTGTTTTTTTTTTATAATCTTTGTATCTTGATCCGACTAATTTTGGAAGTGGGAGGTCTTTCCTCTGATTCACCCATCGAATAAATCTAGAAGCGCAAGCGAATCTTGACGTGGCGACCCAATTTTATTAGTAGTTCGAGCACCATGGGCGTATGCTATATCCTGTGAGAAAATTAAACTATCGTTGTATAGGTTAATTATCTTATCTCTTATTGTTGTGCAAGGAGGGGACCATCTATATTGATTTATTTTATTTATTTATTTTTATTAACCCACGTATTCAATACTTGTGATTTGTTTAATCCTAAAGATAAACGATCGATATCATAAATTAATCATCAGATAAATTCGAGTTGATATCATAAATTAATCATCAAATAAATTCGAGAAGCATAAATAAATTTTGACGAATAATTCAACGACTCGAATGATTCAAATACCATGGATATTTATTTGCCTGTGATAAAATCAAACCCTCATTGATTGTATTGGTATATCATCCTATTGTGTCTAACAATCGATTAATTTTAGAGGTTTAAAAATTTAGAAAGCATAATGGTGGTACGGATGGCCAGCCTCACGAGTGTATTTGGATCGATTAATAAAAACTTGCTGTCTCGTGGCCAGTTTATGGCGCGTCCCCACATCGAACCCTTAAACCCTCTTCTCCATCTTTCGTCCCAAAAGCTCACCCTCGGTTGCCCCCTACTCGACCACCGCCTTCGCGGCGGCCTCCCGGTCGGCTCCGTCACCGAGATCGCCGGCGAGAGCGCCTCCGGAAAGACCCAGATTTGCCTCCAGATCCTCCTTTCCGCCCTGCTCCCCCCTTCCCGCGGCGGCCTCTCTGCCGCCTCCCTCTTCATCCACTCCGAGTTCCCCTTTCCTCTTCGACGCCTCCGAGCTCTCTCCTCGTCCTCCTCCTTGTCCGACCCTCTCGACCACATCTTCGTCGCCGCCGCCCACTCCCCCCACGACCTTCTCTCCCTCCTCGCCGCTGCGGAATCTCTCATCGCCCGTCCACCTACCCGCCTCCCTATCAGACTCATTGTGATCGACTCCATCGCCGCATTATTCCGCTCCGACTTTGATAACACCCCGAGTGACCTAAAGAAACGGTCTTTTCTCTTCTTCAAGATCGCCGCCAAGCTCAAGGAGCAGGCGAAGCGTTATGGGTTGGCCGTCGTGGTGACCAATCAGGTTGTCGATGTCGTGGGCTCGGAGGACGGGCCTGGCAGGATGAGGGTGGGCAACTACGCTTATTTGTGTTCCTCCGGTCGGCAGGTTTGTCCGGCGTTGGGTCTCTCGTGGGCGAACTGCGTTAATACTAGACTTTTCTTATCGAGGAAAGACATGATTGCCGAAAACAATGCTTCCTCGAGAACGACGAGGAGGATGCAGGTGGTTTTTGCGCCGCACTTGCCTGAGGCTTCTTGCGAGTTTGTGATCGTCAGAGATGGGGTGTTTGGTGTCGACCTGTAAAGGTGCGTTCTTTTGTAAGCTGTGAAATCAGCTTTTGTAATTTAAAGCTGGTTTTGCTTCCTTGATTTTGTAGAACATTTTTTCCTACGCTGTCAATCAAGATCAGTGGATTTCATATGTAATGTCGATTTGGGATCGATTCCAAGAACATGTTCAGATATTCTGTATTGAATTTTCTCACACTTTAGGTACTAATATCTGAGTGGATTGTAGAGCATGATATATCCTACAAGTAAATGCATTATGAATTCTTGTTTTCATAGCGTGCTCATTTATAAACATGCTAATGGCAATACCTTAAAAATTTGTTAATGCCTGCAGGATGCTAATTGCAATGTGCAATATTTGTTTTCAGAAACATGTAGCTACACATTTCAGGCAGCTCACCATAATAGTGCTGCCTATTGCACCCATCGATAGCACTTTACATGTGGATTGCTAGAAATCAATAGCTTTTTGGTGTTGATAGATGACAAATATTGAGAAATCTTATGCTATGAATTAAGATATATGGACAAATCATACTGCTTTGTATCTAGTTTTCTTTGGAGGTGCATTGGTGCAGAACTTATAATAGTTGAATTTTGGCAGAAATTGAATGATTGCTTGAAGCTATATGTGCTGGTTTCATTTGTTTCCAGAAGAATGGCATTTAAGGACATAACTCAAACTTAATATATAGATAAGCTCAATGTCGGAGTTAACACTAACTGATAGTATATGCACCAGATTCCAAAGTGCAATTTCCATCACGTTTTAACTAAACTGATTCAACTAGGAAGATGATACTACTTATACACCATACTGAAACCGAATTAAACTGGAAAAGATAAAATTGTTGCTAATCATTCAAAACTTGTGAAAGTCTCATAGAACATTTTCTATATTCAAACTGTGCATGCCTTAATGTTATATTGTTATCTTCCTTGCCCTGTCGCTTACACTTTGATTGACAGGGTTTTACCAATCCCTTTTGAGTTTACTATTTTTTTTTTCTTTTCAGTTTGCGTGGTTTCATCTTTAAAAACCAGGACTGATATGTTGCTAGGCTTAGTTTCCTTTCTATCTATTTGCAATCAATATGTCTAATATACCCTCTCAATGGTTTGCGATGCATTTATAAATTATACCATGAATCTAGTTAAGATCTTGGTATGGAAGAGAAAATTCCATTTGTTTTAAGATCTTGGTATGAACAAATTTAGTACACAAACAGTCAAGATTAAATTTACTACCTAAAATTTACTACCATTGTTCCCTAAATGTTGGGGGTTTAGACTGCTTTGAACCCTTGGCTTGAGGATTTATGTCATTTTTGTGGCACTCTAAGCTTGTTTTTGTTTTAGTTCGGGTCGTGGTGTAAGACCGAGCTCTTTGAACCCTTAGCTTGAGGATTCATGCTCTAACTAAATGGTGGCCCTTTCACTTTAACTATGATGAATGGTTTGTTAACAGATACAATTGTGACAATTGGACTGGCTAGCATTATCTGTATGTAAATACGATCAGAGTTCAACTATTGCATTATTTGTTACAAGCTTTGGCACTGACTTACTTGAGCTTTCCCCCTCAAACTTGCATCTGCTGTGTAGTTCATTATTTTATATGATGATATAGTCACTTCTGCCGATAACACTATGGTGACTATCTTGCACGGGTTAGTGTCTGGTGTTGTTTAGTAGTGACTAGAGGACACTTGGTAACTCGTCCACCCGACGACTGTTGAACTTACCGGCTCTCTTCTATAAGCCCTTGTGACTAGATCTTGCGAAAGTCGTTACTGTGATATCATGCTCTTCCGCGAAGTCTTTCGTCTATGTTTTTCTTGATGGGAGAACAAAGAGAAACACTTGTTCTCCTAATTCCAAGTCGTAAAGCAGCATCCAGAATTCTGTGGCCTTGACTTCTGGATGATGCCTGGTGGGTTTTGGTAGTATGAGAGTCCAAAACTTAATTTGTTAAATGCTATTCTTCATGGTTTGGACTCTACTTCAGCCTTTTCGTCAAAGAGAAGAAACATAAAAGCTTCAGATCCTCAAAACTCAAATGACTAAAGAAACACAATGAACATAATCGCGACATAACAAAGTTAGGCATGATTCTACCTCCATGGGTAGAATAAAATGAACGGGAATTTACCAAAGACGCATCCAAATTTAGTAAATTATCAAATCACACATCATACATTAAAAATGACCAAGGATGCATTGATTTTGGGTGACTTTTCCGGTCTATCGGATAAGAATGACTTTTTAATCTCATTCCTTTCTCTTTTATATAATTTTCTTTTTTCTCTGATTAATTTTTTCCCCCCTTCTTTTCATATCCCATGAAAGTTTAATCATGAAACATCTTTGGATAATCTAAAATAAATAATAGAGAACATCTTTAAACTCTTTACAATCTCAAAAAACCTAAATTGAATACAATTTGAGCTTTTATAGATTGATTAGTAAATTTTGATCGAAATATTTTGATGGATCTAGACTATTTGGATTCATGCAAACTTGTACTCATCTGATAGAGTTGAATAAGAAGAAGATAGATATAATATCAAACCTAGGTTCTGATCAAAGAATACTATGAGCATGGTGTGGAGAGACTAGGACGACGTTGGAGCAGATCAAGCCTAATGTGATCTTGATCTCTTGGAGATCATGCTCAAGCATTTTGCTGAAAGTTAGTATAATACTGAAGTATCTCTAGGGTGCCCGAAATAAATAATTGAGGACATCTTTGGACTCCTTGTAATTTTAGAAATTTATAAGATCTGAAATGAGTGTAATTTGAACTCTCTAGATCCATCAATAAATTTCGATCAAAATTCACTGATTGATCTAGAGAGTTCAGATTGTACTCATTTCAGATTCTATGGATTTCTGAGATTGTAAGGAGTCTAAAGGTGCCCTCTATTATTTATTTTGGGCTTCTCATAGATGCTCTAGGATTAAACTTCCGTGGAGTATGTAAAAGAGAAAAAAAGAAAAATTTAATTGGAGGAAAAAGAAAGGAGAAAAGTTAGATGCAAAAGAGATAGAAAAGAGACTAAAATGTGCTTTGGCAATAGTAGTAGAACGGAAAGGTCACTCAAAATCAGTACGTCCTTCCTTGGATCATTCTCAAAATATGATACGTGATTTGAGAATTTCCCCAATTTGGAGGTGCCTTTTGGTAAATTCCCGAGGGTTGAAAGATACACGTATAATGTCACCTACCTCTCTCTTGGACTTTGAAAGATTTCCTCGACCAGAAAACTATTCTCTCTAAAAGTTTAGTATCGCTGTCTTTGGATGCATCTTAGATCTCTATCATACTTGCAACAAATAAACGACGACGAAAACTCATATCACTAAATCACTAGAAACAAGGTCAAAATATTATAACAAGGCCTTAACTATTGTGTATTGTAGTTGTAGTTCAACCAACCACACTTATATGAGCGTTAAGTGCATTAGCATTCCTTGTTGATCGATGACTCTTACTAGTGACTCAAAGCTATTTGATGCACAACCCTAACTCACCTTGGTCGAGCTCATTAGAAGTCTAATTGGTTAATGAAGCCAATTCTCAATTCTTATAACGAATTACATTGAGTTTCCTTTCATATAAATTTGCCTCCTAGCTATGATAAATCATTAGAAACATATTTTTTTTTTATTATAGTGGTACTTGTTTGAATTTATCTATCAAAATAAAAATATGAATATATTCTTCTTCATCTTTGAATAAAAATAAGATGAAATGAATCAAGTAGGTGAAATGATATTGACTATATGAGTTGATTAAGCAGATTCAACTGTATTAGATTAAGTAGGGTAGGTGAGCTGAATTAAGTTGAACGAGTTGAATGATCTAGTTTAGCCGAGAGTGGACTAGACAAGTCAAGTTTACTAGTCAAACCGACAAGCTACTGTGTCGAGCGATGGAGTTAGTTTGATGAGACCAAGCAATCTCATATTGTTTGAGTGGGCTCAACTGTTCGAGTGGACCACGTGGTCAAATGAGAACGATTAGGTTCGAACAATCAAGTCAATCCAATCACGACAACCATTTGGTCGGATTGATCTAGTTAAATGCTCTGGTCAATTCGAACATCTCGAATAGTTCGGATTAGGTTGGATAAACAAAATTATTTATACATCTAATTTTTCATCTCTAAAAATAAATCAAAAACATTTTATCTATATATTTATCCATATATCTATAAACATTTGTTCATTCAATTTTCTATCCCAGAAAGTAACAAATCACTCTTGGATCGTGTACGATCGTTTTTGTAGTGGAATCAAAATAAGATTAATAGGATTGATAGAATCAGAATAGGATCGATAGATTAGTACTATGTTATAAACGATTTCATGTATTTTTTGTTGGGGTTGTGGATGTGAAAGCTTTGAGATATCATAACTTTTGATTCGAGTTAAACAACAAAACTTATAATATATTAAATCAAAACTCGTTTAGAGATTTATAATTGATTATCAGATTCACTTGTAACAGCCTAATTTAGACCCAAAAATCAATGTTTAAAGTTTTTTCGAAGGCCTGAAAGATTTTTAATCTTTCTTATTGTCTCTTAGACTATTTTATAATTTAGGTTATTTTTGTCTTTTACAAAATTAAGGTTAGAGTTTTGAGACTATTTAAACATATATTTAATTATTTTTGAATTAGTTTTTGATCAATAATATTTTGTCATCCCCCCCCCCCCAAACAACGAGTTTTTGGATGTCTATTGTCTGATATTCTGTAAAATAACAGGTCTTTAGAATATTATTTTCAACGTTCATGTTCAAATCAAAGATTCAATAGCTTTCGCTATGTCAACTACTGGCCTTTAAATTGGGTCATCTAATGAATCAAATGGAACATTCTTAATGTTGAATGTAATTATTGTTATTGTATTAGTAGAAATTTTATACTCTTTCATTCTATAATATGAAAATATAAATATTGAGTTTTACTGTACTAGAATGATAGTTAAATTACTAATTAATTTAAATTTATACATGTAATAATTGTTGGTGCAGTTTGTACTAAAAGTATAACCCTAAGGTTTTGATGTATGACAACAGATTAAAGTTAGGGTGTTACTATTTAACAAGTTGAGCTAAGTGTGCAGAGTTAACTGACTTGACGGATCTAGAGGGTCCAAACACCAGGCAGAAGTCCAGATGTGCGATTCTAACAGGAAGTTCAGCTAGGTCAGAGAGGATCAGACAATTGGCGGGAAGTCCAATCGGGTCAGGGAGGATCAGACAATTGGCTGAAGTCCGGATGTGGGATTCCGGCAAGAAGACATGGTGGGTCAGAGATCAGACGTCGAGGAGGTTACTCGGCAAATGATAAATGAGGTAAGAAACTGGAGGAGAGAATCCAGTGAGGACGAGTCCCCGGTAGGGACTTAGGCGCTGGTCCAACTTAGAT
>JBBUKS010037439.1:0-10751 GCA_038050645.1 Hedychium gardnerianum | reverse complement strand
GCAGGCTAACAGAATGCTATATATATATATATAGATATATATATATATATGTTACTTTGTACATTTATTTATGGACAACCCGTGAACACTCATTATTATTATTTTTTTAAGATTTAGGGTTTAGTGTTTAGGCAAAAAAAAATGAAAATTTATATAAAAACAATAGCACTAAGTGCTCGCAGGTTACCTATTGATGGATGTGCAGGATAACAAAACTCATATATATATAGAGAGAGAGAGAGAGAGAGAGAACTCTGTTACCCTGCATACCTTATTTTGCACAACCATGGGCACCTATTGAGGTGGTAACCTGCACATCATTGATCAAAATATGTGTGATGATGATCAGTGATCAAGATTATGTCACCTCAACAGGTGCACATGGTTGTATAGGATAAGGTGTGCAGACTATCAAAGCTCTATATTATATATATGTGTGTATGTGTATTATGAAATATTACCCTGCACATCCATTCGTGAGCAATTAGTGTTAATTTTTTTAAAAAATAAAAATATTTTTTTTAGTAGCAAAAGGCGAATCACTCGCCCCCAGCGCTCCTACTAGCCCGTCCCAGGACCAACACGGAGGAGATAAATCACAGGGGCTAGTTTACTAGCCCGGACAGTGATCAATGCATGGGGGAGGGCAGGAACCTAATTACTAGCCATGATTTGACCCTTAGATCTCATAATGGCAACGCCTCATGCACTAGCCATCAGCCCATCCCATGGGGACAATATATATATATATTTTTTTAGGGCTTAGGGTTGAGGGTATAGTATTTAATCTAAAGGTAGTGAAAATTAAAAAAAAAAATAGATGCTCACGGATGGGTGTGTAGGATAACAAAAAGCACACACTCTATATATATATATATTGAAATGTTACCTTGCACACTCTATCACGCCCCGGAGGTACATATGCCCGACGATGCAGATAATACCCCTTGTGATAATCTTAGATACAATATGGTATGAGTCAACAAAGCTCATCCAAACACAATCATCCAATGTAATAGAATACCCCACCAGGGTATACACAACCACATAATAAAATAAAATACCCCGCCAGGGTATACACAACCATGCAGTGTAATAAAATACTCCACCAGGGTAAACACAGCAATATAAAAACAAAAGAAGGGGATCCATCCCACCATGAAAACCAAAAAAACTCGACTGTGAGCCAGCTCAACTTAAAACACCAAGTACATATCCAGAGTAGACGAAAAAGTCCAGAAACAAGTCAATTATTACATCACAAGTTTAATAAGTAAAAATACAAAAATAAAATAAACCGAAATAAAACAGATTAACCAACTCTCGATGTGAATGGGACGGTGCGGGCAGAATCCTCCAAGTTGCCCAATCAACATCTACTTGCTAACTTGAAAATATAGTAGAAAGCAAAGGGTAGTGGGTACAACAGAATACTCAGTGGATAATAGAAGATAGTGCATGAATAATTCAAGTGTAAAGGGATTCAAAGGTATACAGTCTCACAGGAAATTATACTCACCAGACAGAATGTATCATATGTATGCATCTACTACATCATCACCCTACTCAACTGCACACAATAACATGAGTAGTAACAAGTAATGATCAACATTAGTAGTAACAAGTAATGATCAACATTGGTACAACATCTCATTTGCATGTACCAGAGCAAGTAACAATAATAAGTCACATATGTGGGAGCAATGCTCCATTACAGGATATACAAATGACCAAAACACCTAGCTCGTCAACTATGGACTGCGGGAGAATGCTCTACCACGAATGACCTTGTGAGCAGTCTAAAATGACAGGGTCCCTGTCTGCGGGAGAACGCTCTACCACGAATGACCTCGTGGGCAAACAGGAGGTAGCTATCTAGCTACTGACTACAGGAGAACGCTTTACCACAAATGGCCTCGTGGATAGCCCAAGGTATACAATCCCTATCTGGGAGAGGAAAACTCAACTCATCCACAGGTCGGATCCATACAGTCAAACAATAAGAAAGCAATATCATGACTACGATGCTCTCACACCCGAAGGGAGAAGTGATCGATAGCATGCATGCAACACTGTGACGCTTCGACTAGCTCACACCCGAAGAGATCCATCATCGATATCATACGTGCATCTTCATGATGAGTAGGATACAAATAATTTCATCATTACATATGTCTATCAATGCAATGTACATCATCACATCTAATCAAGACAGATCAATTATAATACATGTCACACATGTGATTATAATCACTAATCATAAATAAGCTATCATGTTATATCTTCTAGAAGACACGTCACACAAGTGTTTACACCTACAATCATAAACATATAACACATGTTGCATGATCAAGGGTACACGCCACACACGTGTCCACAACATAATCAAAACAATGCATTAAATGCTACAATATTGAAGGTACACGTCACACACGTATCCACATCTACAAATCATGAATGTATGTAGTGAATCATATCATAATTATCCTAAAAATACGCCACACGCGTGTTTATAACTACATAGCATAAATAAACTAAAAACTAACATATGAACATAAATACGCGCCCCACACATGTCTAACAACTACATGACTACACAATCATAGCATGTTCCTATTGTACACATCACACACGTGTGCACACTACAAGATATGAAAGAAAAAAGACTACATGCATATAAACTGATCAACTCAAAGATCAAGTAGACAAGTATCAAGCATCATGTAGTATATAAATAGAATCAAGGTAAATGCATCTACTAATTCTATGTAACCAATCATGCACTAAAGTCAATAATTAAATAAAAGCAAGGGAAGAAATACTCACCTCCAAAGTAGATCGTGCTGACTATCCCCAAGTTGGAGCACTTGTCATGAATCAAACTCCTACAAGATAAAACACGATCAAAAACCAAGATCTACCATAAATCAAATAACTAAACCAAATCCTAAATCGATTAGGAAACCCTAATATCAACTCAACCAAATTCATCTCATTAAAACCTGTATACTTATTTACCTCATCGAGCAACTTCAACCGAACATGAATCTATTAGTTACATGAACCCTAATCCACCATTGACCAAACAATTAGGTACAATTCATACTACAAGGACGTGATTATGCAAAACTACTCTTCTTCTTCAATCCAAATCAATCACCCATCATTTATAGATAATGTATCAACCCATACATTCACCCAACAAAACAATCCAACAACCAACCATCACAAATCTGAACTCACAACCATCACACGAGATAAAACTCTAATATCAACTCAACTAAATCAATCTATCTACCAATTAATGATGCAAATAGCATCCATTAGGTGGAGAGATTCGTTACCAATAGTTCCTCCTTGTAGATGGCTACCGGCGGTGGAGGAGATGATTGGAACAGTACCAATCAGTTCAGAGATGATCGGAATAGTACCAATCAGTTCAGAGATGATCGGAACAGTACCCCGCTATGGATCTAGCCAATTTTCATGGTTGAGATATACTGTGGAAGCAGTTGTGACTGGCCAGTGCCACTGTACTGGCCGGAGCAAAGGTGGTCGATGGTTGTTATCTCCACCAAGAACAACCAAAGTAATGGAGTGGTTGTCGGCTGGGTCTGGAAGAGATGGTCAGTTGTGGCTGCTGTGGAATTGCAGATGAAGATGGACCTGTAGCCGGAGATGAATCTGCCCAATGGATGAATTCAGGCGGCGAAGAAGATGGTGTGAGTGAGGTCCAGATGGATGAGATGGCGATGAACTGATGCGGAAGGGAATCCACCTTTCTTCTCCAGTGGTGGCGAGATGGAGAGGAGCTCCGGATTTGAGGAGATGGC
Organism: Hedychium gardnerianum; assembly: GCA_038050645.1. Lineage (NCBI taxonomy): Eukaryota > Viridiplantae > Streptophyta > Magnoliopsida > Zingiberales > Zingiberaceae > Hedychium > Hedychium gardnerianum. The sequence continues at coordinate 6,918 of JBBUKS010037439.1, read as the reverse complement.
GCCAGATGAGATAAAGGAGAAGGAAAGGGGAGACGGTGGATCGGCGCCGGCGGTGGGTGGTCTCGAGAGAAGAGGGAGCTTGGGAAGGGAAGGAAGATCGACGACAGTGGAGTGGATCGGGAGGAGAAGAGGAAGGATCGAGGGGGGGGTCTGTAAGTACCCGGAGGTAGTTTTGATGTGATCAACCGAATTAGGTTAAGTCCTGTGTAGTTTGATCCTTGTGTCTAAGTGTGCAGGAACTCAGAAATATAAGAAGTCGAGTGGAAGACACAGCGGTCGAGAAGGATGGCACAGGAAGCGAGTCAACGGGCTCAGTGCATCCGAAGGACGAGAAATTACGGAAGAGTACACCGGTGGAGCGAGAAGGACGCAGTCCGAGGGACGAGAAGCTGGGGAGGAAGTTTGCTCGAGGAGAAGGTCGAAGTTGGATTCGGGTGAGCTCAACTTCGGACGATCAGAGATGACCCAGGCATCCAGAAGGACTAGAGGCGCCCAGAGCATCTAGAGGCACCTCAACCGTCAGGCACTGAAGGAGCCCCCAACACTCGGAGGTGCCTCAAGTGCCCAAACATTGGAGGCGCCCTGGAATCTCTGAGGCGCCTCACTCGCCAGTTTGATGGAGGCGTCCTGGACTCTCGGAGACACCTCACCCGCCTGAGAATAGAGGCGCCCCCGGTTGCTTGGAGGCGCCTCAACCGACCGCCGAAGACTCGTTGCAACGAATGAGATATGTAAGCCAAGTCAATCCAACCGAGGCACCCCCAACTCTTAGAGGCGCCCCCAACACTGTCAGATCAGTAATGGATCAATTTCGATCCATTGGAGGCGCCCCCAATCAATGAAGACGTCCCATGACTGTCACGTCAGCAAAATGGTCACCTTGACTATTTTGCTATAAATAGAGATTGTGTCCTCTTAATAACACACTTGATTCTTCATTTTCTACTCCTATTTTTCAGTGTTTGAGCTTTCAATTTCTGTAAGAGGCTACTCCGCCCTAAGGAGTTTATTTTAGTACTTTTAATTGCTTTGAATTAACAACCACCTAGGTTGTAACCAAGTAACTTCTTGCGCCTCTTTTATGTTTATGTTAGTTATTTTTATTTATTAATGTGTGTGTGTCCTTGCTAAGTTCAATAACAAGAGAAAGTCTTAATTTTTCTTTGCAGTGCTATTCACCCCCCTCTAGTTGGTCCAAAACGATCATACATGGTCGACGAATTTGGGAGGAGAAAAGAATATAGAAGCTTAGGTTTTATATCTCATACTTAGGTTTATTAATTATAACCTTAGTTTGATTAACTCAATCAAATCCCAGCTTAATTGATATTCCAAAATAGACTTTCTCAAAGCCTAATCGATTTATCCCCTTAAACGATGTCAAATAAACTCGGTTTAAATCCCAATTTTTTTAAAAAAAAATCTTAGAAAATTTTATAAGGTTATTCCTCTAATAATACTTATTATTTTAATTTTTATCATATTTAACACACCCATCTATGAGGACCTTGTAAGAACCTGGTATTATTTTTAAAAAAATAATAATAATTTTTTTTAGGACTTAGGATTTAGGGTATATTATTTTTTTTAATAATAATAATTTATTTTTTTACGACTTAGGGTTTAAGATATAGTATCAAGGCTAAATGAAGTAAAAGAAATTTTAAAAAAAATAACGCTAGGAGCTCATGGATGGATGTGCTATATATATATATATATATATATATATATTATTTGTTATTAAAAGTTAAGAAATCCAAAGGAGGGTTGGATCCAACCTAATTTGAAAGGCTCCAATAACTAATAGAATTGAATTTACACTCAGTGTTTTGGTTGCTACCGATGTTGGTCTTCTAGGGTAGAGAGAGGGAATTTTGAGTTTTCTTTTTTTTCCGCAAGTATCAATCTCACTAATCCTTGGGTGAATGCCCCACCCCACAGAACAACCACTTAGTAAATCCGAGAAATATAATGGGTCCTGACATGGCGCCCCTCACATAATCACATCAACAATAACCAAATGACTCGATCACAGTGGTATCAAGTTGTCATCTCTTGAGTATTTCAGTCAAACTATAAATTGAGCCATCATCATTGTTCACATCACAGGTTGTACTAAATTGTCATATCTCTATTAGAGGAGGAAGCTTATTGACTGCATAACTCACATCAGGCCTCTGGTAAGGTTCCCGACCCGTGAAGTGTTAAGCAAGTCTGCAACTTCCATTAGACTCTTCTGAGCCTTATTATCAAGTTCAAGGACTCGGTCCATCATGAAATTTAAATTTGTATTTTTCTCATGAGTAAACCAACGGTGAAACAATGGCACAAAATGACTGTCATCAAGAGGGAGTGACTCATCCAGTACTTTTCTTCAAGTAATTATCTCCATTAATATAACACCAACACGTAGATAACAACCTTTGTAGACACTTTTCCAGTAACTGTTAAAATGCAAAAGCTCGTGTCAGTAAATATTGATATAAAGGCAAAGACCTTAAAATATTTAGAATTTGGTCTTTGATTCAGTAGCAAGATTAAGATATTAACATGTAAGGAAAAAATCGATATGAAGTCATAAACTCATGGACTTTGCATGTAAAGATCGAAAATGGACATTTAAATGATAAATGTTAAAAAAAACAAAAAAAACACGTGGGTTGACATTTAAAATCCTCAATGTTAAACATATTCCTAGCAAAATATTTAGGCTATTAGTGAAGGCTCAATTTTCAAATTTATAATTTAAAAGATAAAATATCTACTAAAAAGTAAAACAATCCACTTACTTGTATATTAATGTGCAAGATATCCAAAAGTCCTTGCTAACCGTGTCATCATGGACTTTTTATTATCTGTGACAAGTTTTACATCCCAAAATCAAAAACTTTGGCCTTCAAATCTTTGTATAGTAATATGTTAGAAGGTTTCAAATCTCAGTGAATGAAACTCTCCTGGGCCAAGCTGTGCAAGTATTCAATACTTCTAGCAACATCGAAAAAAATTGTTAATCGTTGCTTCCAAGTAAATGGTAGTTCATTTCTGCTCTCCCATTCAAACAAGGGTTATCCCAGTGTATCCTCTGGCATGAATTTATATACCAAAAGTCTTTCTTGGCCATCCATCATCACAGTATCCAAGAAGTGCAATCAAGTTCTGATGACTAACCTTCCTAAGAACATTAATCTCTACTTTGAACTCTTGTTGGCCCTTTTGACCCATCAAGTCAGATATTCTCCTCTTTACAGCAATTAGTGTTCCACCGAGATCCCCTTTGTACACGAATCTAAAACCACCCTTGCCCAATATAAAATCCTCATTGAAATTATTTGTGGCCTTTTTCAGTGCTTGAATAGACATATGCAAGCTTTGAGGTTCACCAAGGTATGCATTTGCATTCTCAATACTAAGTTCAAATGTCTTTTTGTTCTTCTTCTTGAGGTGATGTAGTAAGAGTACCAAGCAACAAGAACCACCACAGCTATGATGATACCCACAATCATGGCAGTAGAGTTCGACCTAGTTGATGATTTGTCATCAGAAGATGGAGAACTAGGTGTCCCACTCATCGGAGAAGGGCTTCCATCTCCTGAGCCAGAGTCTTTACCGAGATTGGGATTTCCATCAGTTTTGAGCATATCAAAGCAGACAAATTTTGGCACATTCCAATTGAGGTCGTTATTAGTTACATCAAATAGCTAGAGAGTAGGGATATGAGTTAAGTTGTCAAGGATTGTTCCGGTGAGATTATTATTGCTTAATAACAGCTGGCGCAGAGAGATGAAGTTGCCAAAGACCAAGGAGATGTACCCGCTAAAATGTCGATTCTCAAAGTTGATTACACTGATGCTTTTCTGCAGGACGCAAGCGAGAGCCAACCAAATACTACTGCAAGGATCGTTCCCTTGCCATGACTTGGCAAGCAAAGCCGGATACCCAAACCCCTCAACCACGACTAACAGTGTCGTAACTCGAGGATCACATGGGCTTCCATCTAAGCTAGATAAATTGTTTACCTTATTGACGTCTTCAACAATGGATTTGCTAGCGAACTGCGGGAAAGGGTCCTACAGCATGTTTTCAGAGATGGCCACATAACTAAGCGAAAGGTAGGCAATGAGAGACTGCATCACAACATCGGTGAGGTAGTTGTCATGGGCATTGAAGGATTGAAGAACCATGAGGTTGGACAGATCAGGTATCGGCCCCGTGAAATTGTTGAACTCAATCCATATCATGGTGAGCTTGGGCATTGCCCCAATGACATCAATTCTGCCAATGAGTTGGTTGTAAGAGAGACAGAGGATGAGGAGGCTCAACAGGGAGCCAAGGAAGTCGGAAATCGACCCCTTAAGGGAAGCATTGATGGCGGAAAACTCGATAAGTCCTAGGAGAGGTTCCAGGGGGCGAGAGGGAGATCGTCTAAAGAGATCTTCTGGAGGAAGGAGAGTTCATTGAAAAATCCGTCCGAGATGGAATCAAAGTCGTTGCCTTGGAGGTATATTTTTCGGAGCGAGGAGAGTTTGTTGAATTTCAGCTAAAGGGACGTGAATAAAATGAGATTATTGAGTGCAGGAGAAAGGTTTCCAGAGACGTTGTGAGAGGCGAGATCAATGGCAATGACGCGACCTCTCGAGCAGATAACGCCATCCCAGGTGCGTAGGGATGTAGCTGGGGATTCCAATTGGAAGGACTAGAGAGAGACCGTGCCAGCTCATACATGGCTATGTTGTCGAGATTTTGACCATGACATTAATGGAGCAAATCCAACGCGAGGTAGAAGAAGAAGAAGGCAGCGGCGGAGGGAGCACAGTGATTCCTCATCTCGACCATTGTGGGCTTGGGCAGGAAAAGGTGACGAGCGAGAGGGGGAGAAGAGTAAAGAAAAGAGCAAGACGGGTTGTGTAAATGCGAAGTCAGAAATTTTATAGCCCTAGGTCTGAGCCTCCGAACTATCATCCTCTTTTCTTCCGGGATTACTTTCTATTTTCTATTTCTCTTCATCGTAGATGTTGGGCCTTAGGCTAAAGCACGGGTAGGACTCCGCCCTTACTAATGTGGAAAGAAAATAATCTTTGGGCTCTGCCCTTACTAATGAGGAAAGAAAATAATCTACGACTTCCGCCTTTACTAATAAGGAAAGAAAACAATCTTCAGGCTCCGTCCTTCCTAATGAGCTTACTAATGAGGAAAGAAAATAATCCTCGAGCAGAAAGAAAACAAACCTCGGGCTCTGCCCTTACTAATGAGGAAAGAAAATAATCCTCGAGCTCTGCCTTACTAATGAGCTTACTAATGAGTAGGGGTGGAAAAAATACTTAAAATTTTGGTATACCGTATATATTATACCGATATATATCGTTCATACCAAAAACTTTGGTATATCGAAAAAAATTTGATATATCAATATCGAAAATTTTGGTACGATATTATACTGTACCAAAATTTTCAATATCGATATTAGTATGAAATTTCTTATTTTTTGGTATATTGAAAAATACTAAAAATATCAAAAGAAAGATTGAAAAATACATGTTCAGCACAATCTAGATTACCGGTATGGGATTTATTTTTTTGATATTTTGTTATTTTTCAATATACATAAATTTTTAGTATGAACGGTATAAAATTTATATCATATCAAAAATCTGATATATCAAAATTTTGGTATATCAAAATGTTTTGATATATCAAATTTTCAGTATATCAAATTTTCAATATAATATATGATTTCATATAAATTTTTTAATATATCATACCGAAACATTCCTATTAACTAGGAAAGAAAATAATCCTTCTATTGAGTTTACTAATAAGGAAATAAAATAATCCTTAGGCTCTGTTCTAAAAAACAATCCTGGGATTCCATCATTATTAATTAGCTTACTAACGAGGAAAGAAAATAATTCTCATACTAACGTGGAAAAAAAATAATCCTCGAGCTCCGTTCATACTAATGAGCTTATTAATTAATGAGGAAAAATAATAATCCTCTTGCTGCGTCTTACTAATGAGTTTACTGATAAAAAAAGAAAACAATTCTTGCTCTGCCCTTACCAATATGGAAAGAAAACAATCCTTTATTTCTATCATTGTGAACCAAACAAATGAGATTGGTTTGACAAAGATTTTGCTATTTAACAATCGAATCTGCTACAATATTATCCATGTAGGCCTCGGGACATGATTGATAAGAGATTTGACTTTTCTTTCTAGTAATAAACATGCAATTCCCATGTACAACATAATAAATTTGTAATGATGTATGAATATTTTATCAAGAATTATCATTCTTAAATTTATTAGATGGATAAAATACAAGAACAAATCGTCTAACTTAAGATTAGATGGAGAGTAAGATCCGGATATTTGATATAAAAAATAATTATTTAAAAACTAAAAATACATCCTTTATTTTTATTATTATTTAAGAATCATCCTATTTTTTAATAAAAAAAGACCATTTTTATATCTAAAATTACTATTATTTTCATGTCAAACATATATAAAATTATTAACTAATTATAATTATAATTATAATTATTTTAATAGAAAAAAAATGAGAGTAATAAAATGAATTATTAATATTATTGACGAACTAATCCTCATCACGTAGATCAATACGTGGTGTTTTTGTTGAATTTTCACCTTCTATTTTTATTCGATATGAGTTATTGTAGGTAAAATGCCTCTCATTTTCTCTTGTAAATTGATGATACAATAATTACACAAATTTAAATAATTAGCATTTATTAAATTAACTCTAATTCGATTAAAAATTTTCATCCTTTCTTAAAATTCCATGTTAATTGTATTAATTTTTTTTTATTATAAAATTTTTAAGACAACAAATTGAGAATTCAAATTAATTGGAATGTTTTTATTAGGTTAATTAGCACATAAACAAGTTGAACTTAT